>PGTU02003601.1:0-51716 GCA_002896215.2 Cicer echinospermum
AAATTAAATTTTTTTTCAATAGAATTTATTTTTGGTACATATCGACATGCATAACTACAATTCCATTGCACAAACAATTAGTTAAAACTTTTAATTACCTAAAATTATATTTAAAGTATATGTAAATGTTTAATAAAATAAATTTCAAACTCTTGATGAAATAGATTCAATAAAAAAAATTATTTACAACAACTTCTCATGCTCGCAATTAATACATCATACTAATAAATCAAATAAATTTAGACTACGCTACAACATAATTCAACATTAACATTCTTTAAAATAAAAAATATTAAATAGTTAATCATATTTTTAACTTTTTACATCTTATTTTGAGTTTGTATTTTATATTTTATTTCATCAAATAAATAAAAATACCATTATACGTTGAAAAATAAATTGACAATCAAAGTACAAGGAGACAAACAATCGTCCTATATAATAAGTTATCATACGAAATTTACAAAATATTTAAAAAAATTAAATTAGATGATTGTGATAAACATAATTTTTCTTCATTTTAATTTCTCTTAATCATATTTCATTATTACAAATCAAAAGAGAGTAATTATTATACAATAACTATATTTATAATACATTAAAATATTACTTATAAAATTTTAAAATTAATTAATTAATATCACGCAACGCTTAGCGCGATAAATCTAGTATATAATAATTCTAGCCGTCTTATCTAAATACCGTCATGAATGAATAATGGATATGTAATTCCAATGCATTGAAATGTATCAGTTGCCCAATATTAAGAACCTTTGCATATATATTATGGAATTATCTTTGTCTATAATGAAAGTAAAATAATTTACTTCTGTAAAGAAAATGAGGGCCATTCAATTTCTTTTCGGTTGTGTGGAGAGGATGCTTGATTTGAAAAATTATTTTAGATTTTTAATTTGTTACTATTCATATTATAAAAAATATAAAAAATTATTATTTTAGTTACGAAAAAATAACTATGTGCAATTTGAATCAATTCTTTTATATTGAAAATTCATCTCTCACGTATACTTATAACATTTTTAATTAAGACAAAATACTTTCCTACAAATCGTTTAATAACAATTCTTATTTAACTTTGAAATATTATTTTAATTGTTTATGCTTTTAATTTATTGAGTAAAATATGCCTCGTTCAACCAATAACTAGATGACAACGTTTTGTTTTTTGTTTCCTAGTTGTTAGCAGGACCATAACAGCCAATCCAACAACGAAATTTCATGAATTAATAGATTGTATGTTTACAACAGTAACTTTTTGTATTGTCAATCTTATCATAAACACCATCAAAACATCTATATATGCGACCTCATTTGTTGAAACAATATCAAAGAATACAATAAGAAGAAGAGATAATATTAAAATATGGCGGAGGAGCATTTGTACGGTGGAGGAGGAAGACATCATGAAGGCGAGGTTTACTGGCCTTTGTGTTGGTGACATGTTTTGTTGCTCTATGAGGTCTTCTATTTGTTATGCCCTTGGGATTACGGAGGAGTGACTTCTAATGAAACCGTTCTTAATCAGTTCTTTCCATCTGTGTATAACAAATGAAAGATGAATCTGGAAGCGAGAGTCAATATTGCAAATTTGACAATCAACTCCTCACATTGTTCACATCTTCGATATATCCTTGCAGCATTGGTAGCCTCTTTTCTTTGCTTCAATTACAACAAGATTGTTTGGACGTAAACCTTCAATGTTATAGGTGGGTTGTTTTTCCTTATTGGTGCCTTGCTAAATGGTTTTGCTATAAATGTTGGAATGCTTATCATTGGTCGTTTGTTGCTCGGGTTTGGGGTGGGATACTGCAATCAGGTAATTAAATGATTAACATAATGAACTGTTTAAATTTACTTATCAATTTGCTACCACTTTTGTACAAAATTAGAATCTTAGTAAAGCTAAAAAAGATGCTTGAAATCGGAACCAGCTTTGAGTAGCTTATATTGAAATTGTTTTTGATAGATTTTTAAATAAATAAAAAAAGCCATTTCCATCATGATAAACAAACACAAATTAACTTTATTTTTTCTTAAAAATCTAAAATATTGAAGACGAAAATCAGTTTTTAATATGTAACAAATGAGCCCTATTATTTAATTTGTATTCTTTAAACTTTAAATAACTTTTAGCTAATATAAATGTTTTTCATTTGATTTATTTGTTGTATATGCAACATTCAGTCTGTTCCAGTATATTTATCCGAAATGGCTCCAACAAAGATTAGAGGAGCCTTAATATGGGCTTCAAATGATGATTACAATTGGTATCCTAATTGCAAACCTTATCAATTATGGGACTTCCAAGCACGAAAATGGATGGAGAATTTCCTTGGGTGTAGGAGCTGTGCCTGCAATTTTGTTGTGTTTGGGATCCCTTTTCTTGGGTGAACACACTAACTCCTTGATTGAAAGAGGTAAACATGATAATGCTAAGATAATGTTGCAAAAGATTCGTGGTACTAAGAATGACGAGGAGTTTCAAGACCTTATAGATGCCAGTGAACAAGCTAAAAAGGTGGAACACCCATGGAAGAACATTGTACAACCAAAATATAGACCACAACTAACTTTTTGTAGTTTAATTCCATTTTTTCAACAATTCACTGGAATTAATGTTATCATGTTTTACGCACCTGTCTTGTTCAAGACTTTGGGATTCGGCAATGAAGCTTCCTTATGTCGGCAGTCATCACTGGAGGCGTCAATGCAATTGCCACATTTGTTTCCATTTTCACTGTAGACAAGTTTGGAAGAAAGATCTTGTTCATTGAAGGTGGCATCCAAATGTTTATTTGCCAGGTAAAGATGACAATTGATTTCTTAGAAATGAATTTTACTTACACCTAGTATACATGGTTTAAAATATTAATTCTTTCTCCATTTTTCATATGAAATTATTCCGTATGTAATGTTTCAACTATCAATTCTTGTAGATTGGTGTTGGAGGAATGATTGCTGCAAAGTTTGGACTAAGTGGTGAAGGCTCATTAACTAAAGGTGAAGCCAACCTTCTCTTATTTTTGATATGTGCATATGTTGCAGCTTTTGCCTGGTCTTGGGGTCCATTGGGTTTGGTTGGTTCCTAGTGAATATGTTCGCTTGAAGCTCGGTCTTGCAGGTCAAGCTATATAATGTGGCGTGAACATGGTTATTTACATTTTTCATTGCAAAAATCTTTCTCACATAATGCTTTGCCATTAAGAAGTATTGGTCTTTTACATTCTATTTTGCCGGCTTTGTCGTTTATAATGACAATATTCATAGCCATGTTCTTCCTGAGACAGAAATGTTCTAATTGAAGAATGATTAGAGTGTGGAAGTCACATTGGTTTTGGGCCTAAATTTATTTCTGATGAGTGTTGTCGGCGAAGATTTGACGCAACATTCCTCATTAAGTTTATTAAGATGTAATTTTCAATTATCAAAGGATGAATGATGAATGGATTGTATACTTTCATTTGTAGTTGTAAATTGAACACTCATAGTGAACTCCTAGTTTTGTTATATATATACAATATATATGTTTGGCTAAAATAACAGTTTTTGTCTTTTATCTTTTAAAAGACTCATTTGGATCTATTATTTTTATTAAATATTGCATCTTTTCTTTTTAATCATGACATTAAATGTATGTTAGAGTGATTACTAACCTCTTAAATGACATCTATGACATGTCAAAAATAACCGACATGGTCTTCTTCCTTAAAAAGGATGAATAGTAGACAAAGTTGATGACATCAAAGAGAAAGTCAAAAAGAACTTTGAGAAAGATATTTCAAGATCTTTATTGTAATCAAATTGGATTGGACGAGATTATGATCAAGTATATTTTTTGGTATTGATAATTGGAATGTCACTACTCCATTCACAAATTAAAGAAGTTTAAAGAGGTAGTATGAAGTTGTGAAAGTAATAGAAATTCATAGTCCAGTGGTTTAAAATTCTAATTTCATTAAGAAAAATTAAGACTTGTTAAAATAATGTAGTTAATTGCATCCAAGAGTTTCATAATAATGTACGGGGCAGACTAGATAAAGTATGTGTGACGGGCAATAATAATATACTATAATATCATCTATAATATAATATAATTTGTGCGTTAGGCATGTATAATTTATAAAATTTTTATTTGAATGTGAATTTTTCAAAAAGTTTGAAGGTGATATTTATGATATATAATATATCAATTTGACCTGAAAAAGGTTTAAATATTTTTAAAATTCAAGTTTATAAGAATAATTGATTGTATAAAAGTAAAGTATAAAGTGGAATGAAAATTGAAAAGTTTGTAATAAAATATGAGCGACAAAAATATGATTAAAAAATGATAAGTGATTGTTTGTATACTTTTTATTTTGCTTTAAACATTTGGTCATTATAGCAAAAATACTTTCTGTCCATAAAAAATAGAATATATATTGTGTAAGCATTTACTTTTATATATAGTTATAAATATTGGTTTGATATATGATCATTATTTTATGTTGAATGTACTATTATTTCTTATTTCTTTTTTATATACTAACTGAATGTACTATTATTTCTTGTAACTTATGCTTTGAATAACTATTTTTTTCATTAGAGGTGTTATGTCATGTGTTTCTTTTGAAAACATTTTGATTATATTTTTTTTGGAGAGTGTTTTTAGTTTGTGTACTATAATTAATAATAGTCTTTGTTAGCTCTTTTGCCAATATTTTTGGAATCTTCACCCTGACAATGTTAAAAAAAAGTAGGATAATTTGAGACTGTGAACCTAACTCTATTTAGTATAGCCTGTTAACTATAAAAAAAATTCAATCATATGCATGATTCTAAGATTTGGTTGTTAAATCATAACCTTTTCTAAAAACTTAAAAGAAACTTTTGGTAAAAGTGTGAAGAGAGAGTTGAACTTGATAGATGAATACTAAATATGTTGTTCTAATTTTCCATTTGGTGTCTTTTGATATGTTTAAGAAGAAACCTTTGAGCATGATGAATGTATCATAGTAGCATGAAATGTGAGGATTGAGTTTGATCTAATTTGAGGAATTGAGTTTATGTTTGCTTTTAACTATTACCCAATTTGGGTTGTGATAATTCTTCATCATATGGATGTTTTTAATTGTTTTTAATCTTTTATTATCTTTGGTGATTAGTCCAATTTTGAAGTTATTTGATGTAGTTTGTTTATTTTATTTATTTAATTCAATAGTGTGTTTATTTTCTTGATTAAGTAGAGATTTTTAATAATTTTATTCTGTTTCGTAGTTGACTAAAACCTTGAATTTTGGTGAGAAATTAAACATGACCTATGTGAAGTATCGGAACCATATCTAGAATTGTAGATGTCCAAATGAAGTCAACTATTTGTAAATGAAAGCTAAGATCCACATCTACAACTTTCATAAAGACACCAAAACCAAATTGGGAGTCAAAAGGGATGAAAATAAAGCAAGTCAAATTTATGAGCTTGGGGCACATTTCTGCAATTTGCTAGCTGTTTGGTTTTGGCTAAGCGTGCTTGACCACCCCTGTCGTTCGCCTTAAAACACGATGCACTGCTGAATATATTATAAAAAATTGTGTATTTACTATATTTTAAGGATCTACTTGCTTGTTTAGTAGAGTGGAACTTGTGTCCTAGCATATAAAACTTGGAGTAAGCATATTCTAATATCATTGAAGGAGTTTTCTCAAAAATCATTCATGAATATTTGCTTGCGATGAGAAATTTATGACTTTTTAGTCTAGGAATAGATGCAAATGCATGAAACCAATTGATATATTTGCAAAGGCAATAAATCAATACGATAATTCTTGTACATTTGAACTTAACTATAATCTTAAATCAACTAAGAAATTAGGGGTTACTTTGAAAATAAAGGTTCTATCACTAAAGAATTAGAGCAAAAATAGTAAAAAGAATTCGGTACCAGTTATATAAAGGAACTAAATAATCAAGATCAAATTAGGAACCAATGCTTGATTCAAAGTGAAACCCACCCCTGATATTATTATCATTATAAAGATTAACCCTTTTAATCTTCTTAGTTTGAAAATAAATAAATCAATTCGGAAACTTTTTATTCAATTAAACGTAATTCAATAGTATAATGCAATCCTTTTTCCACACTCGATCTTACCATTTTATTATTACTTGCAACGATTTTATACACTTACACGCTATCAAATAACAACACTAGTGTATACTTCTATCAACCTAACTCTACTCTAACCTTCTAGAAATGATTTAGTGCGTCAAAGCCTTTGAGAAATTACACAATCACTACTTGGGAAAAAACACATGTTTCAAAATATTGTTTGAAATGTAAAGGTAATTATTAAAAAAAAGAGTATAGAAATATTTAGCTCCGACACAATATGATAAAAAAATTCAAAAGAAAGAATAAATCTTATAAGCTTGTTTGTAAACTTTCAAAAAATATTGATGTTTATATAGACCACAAAAAAATTCGGTTATCATGCATTTAGTTGTTAGTGTATCAACATAGACTCTAATTCCCTTTTATTGTGTACTGCATGAAAAATCACTATTCTAATTGTGCAACCTTGAGATTTTCTAAAGTGATACTTGAAAGAATAATTTTCTCGTTGAAACTTTCCATAAAATAATGTCATTTGATATGTTCCTTTTGGTAGATTCAAATATTTTCTTAAGAAATACCTACCATATCTCATGAAAACCATTGTTGACTACCATATACATAGATATCAAATGATGCAACCCCAAAGTATAAGACACATTTGTGTTGAATGCTTAGAGACTAGACAATTTGTAATAGAGGATCTTTTGTCCAATATGTGAACCTTATTTGATGATGTATAATTTGTTTATATATATTTAAAACAGACCTGCCACCTCATCATATTTCCTCCACATATGCAAATATTTTCCACATCGCCAAAAAGTTGATGCGTACGTCTTGAGAGTTTGCTCTACTCAATTTCTAAATTCCTAATTTTATTGTCTTCCCTCCACAATTTCATTTTCTCCATTCTAATTTTTTGAATCATATCGATCTTCTGCTTCTCCTCTTCATTCGACAATTTCTTTAATCTCTAATTTTGTTTTGTCTTCCATCCACAATTTCTTTTTCTGTATTCTAATTTTTTTAATGCTTCTACTCCCAATCCTCCTCCCCCTCTCTCCCCAGATCTGCCCTCGAAAGTCTCTATGCATTTTAGGAGGAGAGCATCCAAAATCGCGCAATGAATCTTAGAAACATTGCCTCGGGTCTATAAAAATCTATACAAATGAAAATCCTGATTCCTAACTCTTTTGAATAATCTCAATTGAAGGATAAGGTTAGGATCGGTGATTGTTGATACTGAGAAGGTGAGCTCAGCGGTAGCTCTTCGAAATTGCCGATTCGTAACCAAATATGCAAACATTTTCCACCTCATCAAAAAAGCTGACGTGTATGTCTTCATAGGGCCTCTACTCAATTTCTAAATAGTTTTTCCACAAATTATATACATCATCCACTATTTTATATTATATCTCATATTTAAATATTATTTCATAATGTCTACTCAAAATTTCTAAATTAATTCCACATTATTATGTCATAACGTCACATTATTATTTCATAACATTTTTCACATTAATTCAACATTATTACGCTTTTTTTTTGTCTACATTAATCAACTTTACATTTTCGTCTCTACTTGCCATTTACTTATACATTTTTTTGTCCGGATTAATCTAACTTTATATTTTTGCTTTTACAAATATATCTGAGAGTGCTCGTAAGAAGAAAATGCGAAAAATTGCAAAGTGGGAGAAGAAGTTTTTATGACCTGGCTTTGAAGGTCCGATGGAAGGTTTTCATGACTGCGAAAATGATTGTAATTTAGGTATGGATGATTGTGTAATGGCAATAGGGTATTAATTTGAATAAAATAGAGTTGGTGTTCTTTCTCTGTCAGTCTGTTTTTGATGAAATATCTCCTAATTAATATCAATTAACATTTGAAATTTTAGTACATGATAAAATTAAATTATATGAGAAATTTAATCATATTCATCTCTCTTTCTAAATATGTAGAACTTTATCAAGGTATGAATGATTGTGATTTAGGTATGAATGATTGTGCAAAGAAAATAGATTTTTCCCTTTCTATTCTCTTTGGATTAATAAATCAAGATATGAATCTTAATACTATCTTTGGTATTAATTATTTGAGAAAATTTAGCAATTTTTTTAATTTATTTATAAGAAAAATTATGATTTTTAAGATGTATTTATCGTCTAAATATTTTTTTTATTTTTATTTAATGTTTGTTTTTTAAATATTAGTGGATGTATATATAGTGTCTTTTACTTTTTATGAAGAGTTTATTTAAAAAAATATTAAAAAAATAAAAATCTATTATATTATATATATATATATATATATATTTAAAATAGACTCCACTGCCACCTCAGACTATTTCTACCACATAGGCAAACATTTCCCACCTCATAAAAAAAAAAAATTGACGTGTTCGTCTTCATAGGGCCTATACTCAATTTCGAAATAGTTTTTCCACAAATTATACACATCATCCACTATTTTATATTATATCTCATATTTAAATATTATTTTATAACATCTACTCAAAATTCAATTACTCATTACATTTTTCTATAATATTTTTATAATGTATTTTTTTTATTGTGAGTAATATTTTACACTATCAATTACGCTTAGTAATATATTATAGTATCAATTCTCCTTTCATGAACAATTATATTATTTCACTTAGCGTTAATAATGATTTTATACGTTGAAAATTCAATTACTCATTAAATTCAATGGAAAATATCACCAAATCGCTCATAAATATTGTCATAAATGTTCTTTATCAAATTATTTGTATTATCTCATGGTAACGATGATAAATTGGTTTAAATCAGGTAACTCTCCAAAGAAAGTGACAACGTCCTTCCAGTACTTCCATAATAACTCTTCGAAATCGTGAAATCTTACCTACATTATTATCAATGTTAATACATAAAACAAACCCCAAATCAATTTTGTTGTCACCTTATCATGCATTTTTTATAAATAAATTTATAACATTATAATGCATTTATAATTACTTTTAATTTATATCAATCAATTATATAAGTAACATTATAATGCATTTATAATATTTTACGTTATCAATCCATTTAATTTCAATTTATATCAATCAATTACTTTCAATTTATTTCTCAATACATTTAAGTACATTGAAACTAAATTAGTGCATATATAATGAAAAATTATATACATTCAAGGACATGGATTTTGTGAATAAATAAATTAACAAAAATATCAAATGAATTTTGTGAATAAATAAATTAAATAGTTATATAATATTATTAATATCATCATTTTATAAAATAAATATATATATATATATATATATATATATATATATATATATATATATTCTATTTGACAGAAAATACACAAATTTATTAAAAATAATCATAAAATACGAATATATTAAAAATTATTAAAAAAAGTTACTTCCAACTATTAAAATACTCAAATATATTTAAAATTATAATATATGAATATATTTAAAAAAAGATAATGAACAAAAGTTTACTATACATGTATTCTGAAAAAAATATGTTAACACTAAACTTTCATCAATTAAATTATATATTTGTAATTGAATACTATTTTAGTTTTAATTTTTCTTATTATAATGATAATTTTAATGTTAAAAAATAAATAAAAAAATTAGTATTACATAAAATTAAATTTTTTTTCAATAGAATTTATTTTTGGTACATATCAACCTAACTACAATTCAATTGCACAAACAATTAGTTAAAACTTTTAAATACCTAAAATTATATTTAAAGTATATGTAAATGTTTAATAAAATAAATTTCAAACTCTTGATGAAATAGATTTAATAAAAAAATTCTTAACAACAACTTCTCATACTCGCAATTAAAACATCATAGTAATAAAACAAATAAATTTAGACTACGCTACAATATAATTCAACATTAACATTCTTTAAAATAAAAAATATTAAATAGTCAATCATATTTTTAACTTTTTACATCTTATTTTGAGTTTGTATTTTACATTTTATTTCATCAAATAAATACAAGTACCATTATATGTTGAAAAATAAATTGACAATCAAAGTACAAGGAGACAAACAATCATCCTATATAATAAGTTATCATACGAATTTTACAAAATATTTTAAAAATTAAATTAGATGATTGTAATAAATATAATTTTTCTTCATTTTAATTTTCCTAATCATACTCAATTATTACAAATCAAAAGAGAGTAATATTATGAAATAATTATATTTATAATATATAAAATATTACTTATAAAATTTATAAAATTAGTTAATTAATATCCGCGCAATGTGTGGACCATAATTTAGTTATCTATTATTAAGGAGTAAACAAAACCAAACAAACAATCCTACTTGAATTTAATATGTATTCGTTTTATTTGTAACAATCAACAATTTAGTGGGGCAAATATAGGATACCTAGTCAAACTATCTTATAAATATTTAATTATAAATAGATACAAAGAAGAAAATAAAAATTTATATGCCACCATAAAGAGGAGCTATGATTGTGTTTGTAGTAGCAACGGTTGGTAACGATTAACCCATACGAAACTTTTTATAAAAGATCGCTTGAAGAGGTGAGTAATAACACCCTTTATACTTTCAAGGTACATTTATTTTCAGAATTTGGGATGAAAAAATATTTAGATATTCTGAATGGTATTTTCTTATAAAAATATATTTTGTCAAAAATCTAACTCTATTAAAATTGGGATTTTATGATATGTAATAATAGATTAAGAATCGATTTATTCACTAGTGTTTGTTGAATTACGGTTGTTATGATTGCTTCAATATATATTCTTTAAAAAAATTATTTTATTATATTTTCTTGAATGATTGTTGTTATTATATATTCAAATAAAATATTATAAATATGATTTTACGAATATAGTTGTTAAAAATATGAATTATTTGGATTGTATGTGTTTGAGACATATATATTCTTTAAAAGATTGTTTTATTATATTTTTTTGAATCATCATTGTTATTATATATTCAAATGAAATATTATATTATAAATATGACTTTACAAATATGATTGATAAAAATATGAATGATTTGGATTGTGTGTGCTGGAGATGGATCTTGTACCCCACATATTGATGAGTTTTAAACTTTACAAAGAGATGAGGTTTAAACTCCACATGGATGGGTCTTGTACCCCATATATAGATGAGTTAGAAACTTCACAAAGAGATGAGGTTTAAACTCCACATGGATGGGTCTTGTACCCCACATATAGATGAGTTTTAAACTTCACAAAGAGATAAGGTTTAAACTCCATATGGATGGGTCTTGTACCCCACATATAGATGAGTATTAAACTTCACAAAGAGATGAGGTTTAAACTCCACACAGATGGGTCTTGTACCCCACATATAGATGAGTTTTAAACTTCACAAAGAGATGAGGTTTAAACTCCACACAGATAAGTCTTGTACCCCACATACAGATGAGCTTTAAACTCCACAATGAGATGAGGTTTAAATTCCACACGGATGAATCTTGTACCCCACACTGGATGAGCTGGTGCTCCACATGATAAAATAATACTCACTTTGCGGAAGTAGTATATCTCCATATAACGAGGAGACATCATTGAATTGATTTATTATTTTCTACAAAATAATTGTGTATATTGGATTTATTTGATTATGATAGATGGGGATTGTTGTTAATTTAATTGATGAGTTTTTATTAATTATTGGAAGTAATTGATTATTATAGAAAAAATCTTAGTTATATCATGAATATTTCTAAAGAATATTTTTGGAAGAAGGCGGGTGCCATGACCGACTTTTCCTGTTACTGCTCCGGCTGAGAACAATACTTGTTTTAAAATTGTGTGTATTATTCACTGGAATTTAGTATCTCATTAAAGTGTTGTTTTTAGATATTGAGACCATTGGGGACATCGAGAGTTGAGAAGTCCTACCTCTCTTAAGAACTATCTCCCTTAAGAAGAGTGATTTCCTTCGATTAGGTTAGTAGATCAAGAATAAGTAGACATAGTGTCTACATCGTACTTTATTTCAGGATTAGATACTATTTGCTCAGTTTTAGATATTTTAATTATTAAAGATTTTTCAGTTGTAAGGATTTATTTTGAGATTTCATAACATTACTTCTTTTGAACAATTCATTATTTATTACAGTACCTTATTCTCTTATATAATTTTGAAATTTTTCCATTATTACCTCAGTTTTTATACCCATGTAACTAGGCGTTACAAGTGACAAGTTTGAAATGAATTAAAATTTCTCTAGAATGGTGAGTGAAATGTGTTTTCTCTTTGAGTTCTTTGATTAAAATTTGTTTGAATCTTATCAATGACTTCCTTACCATTGTGACAATTTATGCATGACTTATCAATCTTTTATGTTATGGTGCCTCCTTCTCCATCTAATTCATGTTTGTTTGTTTCTTTTTCCTTTTATTTTACCATTTTCTTTCAAGAAATCACTTAGTAGATCCTTCATATCTTGTGAAATCAATCCAAATCCACATCATTTAGTATTCAGAGCTTGTCACCAAGTGGTAATCTTTGTCATATTCTATTTTAGTGTTTTGTGTTCTTGAGATATTTGAATAAAAGACAATTTGCAAAAAAAAAAAAAAAACTTTTTAATTAGTTTGATATCATAATAATTTAAAAATATATAATAGACATAAACATTAATTTTGACATGATACATGTTTATAATAGTTAATAGTCAATGTTGAATGAGTTTTGTCATGAAAAAATGTTGATTGAGTTTAAAAAAAATAACTATTATTATTTAACGATTCTTTGATTTACATGCACATTTTATTTTGGAAAAATATTTATCTGCATAGTTAAAAATTTTGATTTGTTAAATAAAAATTAAAAAATGAAACGTAAATTTAAATAGGAAATCTTTAACTAAGATAGAGGATTTGTAAAACAATTAAAAAAATTGTGTATTAATTTTGAGTATTGTTTTTTATATGACAATGCTGATGGCTTCAAAACATTTATCGAGAACGCAAGTATGATGTGTTGCAAGCGAGTATGAGTATCAGACCTATTGCAAGTCAATAGTAGCAAGTCTATAGACCTAGTCATGCAATATTGACTTTACAATTGTGACCATTGATCGAATTTGTTTATCCATTGAACGACCAAAGATTAAAAATCTATGATTTTGTGTCGACCGTTTGTGATTAATCAATTATCTTAATGTGAGTCACCAAGATAATTGAGGAAGTGTATTGTAGAGTAAATAAATCAGAGGCAACATGACCAATGGCACATGATTCTGACCAGAGACAGAGTCATAGGATACGTCACCAGAGTTAGAGGATACATCACCAGAGGCAACATGATCAGATGAGTTTGAATCAGAGGCAACATGATCAGACAAACATAGACCATAGGCAACATGATCAGAAGAAAGACAAAAAGGAAACAGTAGATGCAAATGGAAGGAGAAAATCATAAGCAAAGTAGAAGAAGAAAAATCAGGGTCAAGTAGAAAAGTATTACTAGAGGAAAAATAGAAGCATTTTACCAGAGACAAAAATATAGATAATTTAACAGAGGCAAAATACATGGAATCAAAAAACAACTAACAAAGGCGAATTGCCTAGAAACGTAAAACAAATCAAAATTAGAACATAATAGAATTAGAATAATAATTGAATTAGAAGTAGACAGAATCAGAACAGAACTAAGTTAGGAGCAGACAATGTCAGGAACATGAGTAGATTCAAAGGAAGAATATATAGTAAGAAATTAGACTCAACTAAAATAAGCATAAGAAGCACAAAGATATTCTTCAAATCATATAAACACATTTACCTCGTATTTCACCCATCAGATTCACTTTATTACTAAAAATTCTTAACACATCACAAATATCAAATATTCTAGCACATCATAAATATCACATACCAAAAATAGTTTAGTGCAATTTCACAAACATTTCCTACTTGCTAAAATCAACAGTTTCTCCCAGTCTCAAGTTTTAGAGACAAAAAACCCCAAATTAAACCCAGGAAATCATTTAAAATAGTAGGAAGAATAGTATTCGAAACTTAAAATCCTCATTAAATGTAAAAACAGTTCAAAAATAGAACTCAGTTTTCTATGGAAGTTCTCCCATTCAATTTGAGTTGATTTGGAGTAGCTATCTACTTTCTCGATTCTTTACCTCTTTAGTCTTTGCATCTTGCTCCAATTGTTTTGGAGTTTCTCCTTGTTGTTTCTTGTCTTCTCTTCAATATGATTTGATTGAAAGTTGAGGGTTGAACCCGCACATGAAATAGTCAAGGTCAGTCTTATGAAGTTTAGTGAACTAATGCTTTTGGAGATTTTTAAAAAGAAGGAGAAATGGAGGGTTTGGGAGAGACAATGAACAATACCAATGGAGGGTTTCTTTCATTCAGAAAATAGGAAATAGAGAATTGAGGGATTGAAAGTGTTTTCTCCTTGGTGTTTTCCCCGGGAAGGAATAAATGAGGGAAAATGGGAGGAATTTCCCTTGTTGTCTCTTGGATATTTTTCATATTACCCTTTTTGGTCCTTTCTATTTTAATTACAATTCCTTATTTTTTTAATTAACATATTAATACTTTAAATGATCTTTATTTTTAACATATTTTTAATTAAGTGGATGTTACACATGATATCGATAATATCTCTTGTTTTCAAAATCTTTAAAATCATGAAGGGAATAATTGGTTCTTCAAAACTGGTTCTATACATATTTCAAGTATGACTAATTAGATTAGATTGAACGATTGGATCATAAAGGTTTGTGTTTAAAAATTCAAAAGTATGACTAATTACATTAGATCCAACGGTTAGAAGGGAGAATTTGTATTTTCAAATTCAAATTATGACTATTTAGATTGGATCAAAACGGTTGAATCGTATAATTTTTATTTAGAAATTCAAAGTATGACTCATTAGATTGGATCTAACGGTCAACCGTAAAATTGGTGTTTACAAATTTCAGGTATGACTAAGTACAATTTAACTTGGTTTTCTATCTTTCACTTCATAATTTCGATCTCAACAACTACATTCGTGTTTTACATTTGTAGGTTCAACTTGTATAAACATAAGGTAATCTTTTGCAAAACGTATTTACATAAATTAATATATGAATGATTTTGGTGAATGGATTGCAAAGGAAATAATTTTTAAAAATATACTTACTCTTAGTTTCAATAATATTACTTGTGATGTTATTGTAGTATCCACAACTACTAGATATGATTGCTTCGATATTTTTCCTTGATGTAGAGTTGATTTCTAATTTTTAGGAACTACTACCATTTATTTTGACCTTCTTCATGACTATCATATAGTATTACTATATAATCTTTGTATCCATTATCTTGTGCATAACAATCTACCCAACTTGTATACACACTTGGTTTCCTTCCTTTGTAGACAATGTATCTTTTGGAAAAAGATGATAGCACATGGTTAAAATTTTAATTTTTAATAGCAAATAAAATTTATCCTAAGTGACATATATAGTTGAAGTATATATTAATTGAAATTTAATTAAAATTGTACAATATGGTTAATGATTTCAGCTAACAACTTGATCAATAAATACATAGGCATGACTATATGTGTGTAAACAAAGACTCAATTTTTTATTTTAAAATATACTTACATGATCATAATTTATACTAACCATTGTTTTATTTTTGAAATATAATTAAACTAACAATTGTTAACCTTTATTGTTTAATGAGTTTGAATCACTTGGGACTGGGAATATTCTACCGAAAGTAAACATGGAGTCAAAATTTTCGCAAAACCCAATGTTGGCTTTATAAAAGCATGACAATAAAATGTCTTTTTCTCTTTATAATATTGCATTTGAAAATAGTGTTAATGTTTTATCATCTTCTATAAAATTATTGATCTCAAATCATGATATGAAAAATGGTGTTAAGCAAAAAAAAAAAAAAAAATCGAAACCCACAACAAGTGTCATTCCAAAGGTAGCTAAATCTCTCATTTTTTAAGGTTATTATAAACATGATCATAACATTTATTTATTCATGCAATGTTTATTCCTTTTATTTTATATTACGGTGCAAAGTTGAACTGGACCTATAGGTGGCATGTTACTTGCACCTAAGGAAGCACAAGCTTGTGCATATCTTTTCCAAAAAAGAAATGATAATCTACTCATTATTGAACCAACGACAAGAGCTCGACATTTAATTGCTTTTATGACATATTTGCAAGGTTTAGTTTCAAACAGACCCATCTCTGATATGGTAATACTTGGATAATATATACATATAACATGTTTTTTGGATATTAATAAAAAAAAAGGATTTATTAAGTCTTTACATATATTCAATGTCGATTTTCATTATAATATGAAAATAGATTATGACAATTGTTGCGGAGAAAAGTTAATCGGTACAAACTATTTTGAGTGTTTAGTTACTATGAACGCTTCCACCATCATTTGAAGTATAAATGTTGTACATATATACATACAATTTTTTTAAAAATAAAACATATTAAAATGACAATATTACATATCTATTAATAACATGTTTATGTAATTAGGAGGATATTTATTCTGGATTGAACATATATGAAATGAGGGTCAAATTAATATTCTCATGTATGGATGACATCATTCTCAAATATGAAATTTGTGAGTACATATTTATTGTATTGATGTTTTATAATTACAAATTCATTAAAAAAATTGATTAAATATTGAAAAGTCATTTTGTTTGATTTAAATACAAAATTTATGTACCATTGTAGACAATTCATGAAATTTTTTATTTTAGTTCCCATCGAACAATGAGTCATATATCATTTAGATTCATTTCGCACCATAGATATGCTTCAAGAAAAGAGATTGCGTATAAAGAAAGTTATAAGTGATTTTTCATAGTATATTACTTCAATGGATTAATATTGATTATAATCAACAATTTTTATTGTTAAATTGTAAAAAAAATGACGAATCTCTCTATCATATCATATGATGATTGATCATATCTACGGAAAATATTTCACAACAAACGTATTGATTATATGACCTGAGAAATCATTGAAGCAAGAGGAATTCAAATACTAGAATGAGGTAAAATACATCATATATTCATATCAATTCCAACCAAGTTTTTGTTTGTCTAGTATCCAATACCACAATTTTAATTAAAAATTGCATCTTATTATTGAACATAATGACAATTCTGGGGTACGGGTTCTTGATTGGATGGACATAGAACACACTTTCGATCCAAACTGTATTTATGAACAGTTAATATATTTTGTTTAATCTGACTTCAATTTTATATTTACAATTTATATTTACATGTTTTTCAATACTAAAAAATAAATAAATAATAAACATATGTAGTTTAAAGAGAAGACAATGCACATGAAAACAACCACTAATACATTTATCAACAATATCATGAATGTCAATGCAATCAACTTACTTGATGATGAGGATGCTTAACTGATTGTATCAACCTACTTTTATTTGTCTGTTTATTTTGTTAAAGTAGTTATGTGTAGCACTGTTAAAATCCTTCAAGTTATTTTTGATTGGTTAGCATACAAAAAAAAATTTATTGTTGGGCAATACAAAATTTATAAAATTAATTATATATCATTCACAAATTCCTCGAAACAAAGTTGTTTATGTCTACATTAATTCCAAAATGTCTTTTTTGTGGAAAACAAAATTGAAAACACAGTTTGGTCACAAATAAAAATAAAAATTCTTTACATTTTTATTTGTTAGAATTATACAGTGTTTCATTATTAATTTTATTTACTTTTACTTTTGTGTGTGTAACTTGAAAATTGAAATTTAGTGTATAATACAAATATAATTCTATTCAATTTCTAATCTCAAAATTAGCTTACTAAAGGTATATCTATCCACAAAATTATTATTTCCATCATAACAAAAGTGTAAAGAATAACATAACAACAACATATCGATAAACAAAACATTGACTTGGTTTATATTTCATAATTGATGTATACAAATTGCAATTGAACACAAATAACACAACTCTTTTTTTAATAGTTCACATTCATCCTTCACAATACAACATTCTTCACTTCATGCAATGGTATTAATTAAAATTAATACTTTGTAAATTCATTTCAAAATTTAACAATCACATCATTAAAATTTTAAATTGAAAGACAATTATACATATGTTTGTATTTGTTGGACTATTCTTTTTACCTCAACCAACATTATACAATTTAAAATTCAATCATCTATCATTTTCAATCAAAATTTATATTATTATATCAATGTTGCAGCTGTTATTATCTTCTCAAAATTCAACCTCATTGTTAACATATGAATCTAACAAATTGGTTTGTGATTGAAGTTGTGATTTCCCCCAAACATGAAATGACTTCCAGTTGTGACCGATAGTTGTAGGAAATTATGGCCTCTATTTGTTAAAAAATATATGAGAAATGTCTTTACAAATTTTACCAGATTATTAAATCAGATTAACAATGATCGGTTACAGAATTTATTCAGGAACAAAGATTCACAATTGCATGAATTATCAATATAAGAGTACAGATACAATGCTTATTCAAAAGATTAATCAAGACAGAAATTCACCAATACAAACATCCAAGAATAAGCATTCAAGCAATATCAAAATAAAGAGAAAAGATAAGAAAATCGTGCACCAGGATTTATACTGGTTCGGCTATCCGTTTGATAGCCTACATCCAGTCCTGAAATCTAAACCAGATTTCAGCATTTCCAATAGAATCGACTTGAGTACATTTTACAGATTGTCCAGCTCACACATGGCCTATCTATCCAACTCACTCGCTTCTATTACAATGCCACCTTATCCCTAGAGTTACTCGCCAAACCCTCACGAGATCAAGATGAGACTTCTTCTTGATGAACACACGCACCAACAAAGATAGTCACCAATTTACACTACTGGATTTCCAGAACTTTCTTTACAGATTGTTTTTACAGAAAAGATAAAAGAGGACAAATGATGATGACTCAATCACAATATGAATTTCACACAAAAAGGATTTGCCAAATGAGTATTTTGTGTGTGGTTACAATTATTTCTTTCAAAGTGTTTTTCCCTGGTTTCTGTATTGTGAAAACGTGTAATGAATAATTGTTTCAAGTGTAGTGTATTGGTTATTTGAAAATGTGATTGAATCAGCTTATATATATTCATAAAAACATCAGGTCAATCGATTTCTCAATCGATTTTATAAAAGTTTAAAACCAACTTAATCGATTGCCCAATCGATTATCGCGTCTCTTGTTTTTCTTGAATCTTGAAAATATAAGAATGAATCGATTTGCCAATCGATTCTTTTAATGCCTAAATCAGAAACTGATACTAAGATTGTATCAGAATCGATTGAGTAATCGATTATAGGTATTTTGTTCAAACAACGAGATCAAAACAATCGATTGCTCAGTCGACACATATTCATAGTCATAATCGATTTGGCAGTGAGCTGAATTCTTCCTGTAACTCAAACATTTAGTTCAATCGATTTGTAAATCGATTTGGCTGATCACAGTGACTCAGACATTTTAATGCAATCGATTTGTCAATCGACTTTGCTGGTCACAGTGACTCCAATGTTTTAATCCAATCGATTTTCCAATAGACTTGACTGGTCACAGTGACTCCACTGTTCTAATCCAATCGATTTGCCAATCGATTTGGCTTGTTACAGTAGCTCAGCTATTTTGGTTGAAATCGATGTGCCAAGCGATTATGCAACAGTTTCTGATAAATGATTAACCAGGTCATTCTAGTAAAAACTTTTGTTCTGAGTTAGACAATCGATTGCCCAATTGATTCATCAATTGACTTATCAGTTGATTGATTTACTTTCTTATTTTATGATTTCATTTTTACTTTGGCAAATACTTAAGTATGAAACCATAGTGATGAGTCTACTAAATAACTACTATAACCACTAATCACACTATTCATATTTGCATCTTTCTCAAGCACATCCTCCAATTTTGGTTGATTCCTTGAGTTCCAAGCTTTTGTTCCAAGTGTATAGTGTTTGCTTGTTTTCCTGAAATGTTACTCAGTTCAACCTGTTAGATTTATCAAATGATACATGTACATTGTATGTTTGTTAATTATGTCAAAATCATGATCAAGAGGACTTATGTCTAACAATCTCCCCCTTTTTGATTAAATGACAAACATACAATTTTAACTTGAGTTTAACATTTCAAAACTTAAAAAAATATAGTTACTGTTATTTAAAAAGACTCCCCCTGAATTTTGGAGTTCATGATTCCTTTAACAAGGCTTTAACATAATCATTCATAGAATAATCAGAGCTTGTTAAAACCAATTAACAGAATTAATATCAGAGTACCAAATCAGTTTCAGAGCAGCAACACAAAATTCATCAAATTAGCATTGTAGTATCAGAGCTATATTGCTACACAAGATTTTATCAATTTTGCAGTGCAGTATCAGATCTATTTCACACAGGTTAGCATACAGAGCTATTTACAACATACAATATCATATCTATCACAATCGGAGCTAACTCTTACAAACTACATTGTTAGAGCTATTTAGCAATTTAACAGTTGGTATTAGAGCAATTCAGAACTTGCAATTCAGAACTTTATAGAACTTGGTATCAGAGCAACACAAGTTATAATGCAATACTTTGTATCAGAGCAACAATGCATATGATGCAGTAAACAAGTTAAATGCAGTAAACTCTCCCCATTTGTCATTTAAAGCAAAAAGATATTAACAGAAGAGAATATGACAAAGTTATAATAGAACATTTCAATACAATACTAGAACATTACAAAACAACAAAGAAACCAAAAACCTAGTCAACTAATCTAGGGTTGTTCCTCATTATTACCAGCGGAAGAGGTAGAGACTGTTGTATTAGCCTCAGCAAGTGTCTCATCTCCATGAGGTTCAGTGCTATCTAAGTTGGTTGGGTTTTGATCTTCTGTTGCTTGCAGCCTATATCCACAATATCTTCAAATGACAGCTTAAGGCCTAAGTGTTCTTGTACTGCAGTCACATCCTGAGCAACTGAATTGAGCGATGCTTGGAGAGTCCTTAGAGATGCTTCTACTCTTGCATTATGAGCAGCTTGATTCTCCATGAATTCCAGCAACTTAGTTAAAACCTCAGAATGGGCTTCAACTGGCTCAACTTGTTCCGTATTTGGCTGAGCTTGTTCAGCATTTGGCTGAGCTCGAGTCCAAATGTCATTTATTCGTTTCAATTGCATTTGGTTTACAATTGATTCTCCAAAAGTGAGAGTAGTTTTGGCAGATTCTTCATTGACAACAGAAACTTTAAAATGTCTCAGAATCTTTGTGATGAGTTGTGGGTAAGGGAGGAGCTGCTTACCATGAGAAGATTCTGACATGTTCATGAGAACAATCCAGGTCCAGCTCATCTTGAGCTCTTTGTATAATCCCCACAGCAGAGTAATGTCCAGCCTCTGGACAACATCGTGATTTCCCGACCTAGGCACTAACATCCGCGTTAGTACGTACATGAGCATCCTATATTGGACCTACATTTGACCTATAGGAAGTGATAGCTTTTCGACGAATCCCTCAATCATCAGGTCCTGAACAGCAGTGTGTCTGTCTATTGATGTTTCCCATGCTTCATCAGTAGAATCTGCCTCGGTTCTTCCATCAACAGATTCACCATAGAATGGCAAACCTGAAAGTTCAGAAAATTCCTCAAAATACATGGAATTTTCTTTCCTTTTACTTCAGATTTAAAGCCTGTGGCGGTGAGATTGAAGTTGGAATAGAATGCCTTAATGAGCTTTGGATATATGTCAAGAGAGCAGGCGAGAAATCCTTCCAAACCATGAAACCGCAAATGATTTTGAAATGAAAAACCATTTGAATCAAAATAAGCAAAATCCATGGTTCGTGCCTCATGGATTTTTTGTTTGAGGAAAACAGGTGGTAGATCAAAGTCTTCAGCTTGTTTACCTTTAGCAGGTTGAGGTTTCTTGGGTTGAGGAGAAGAGATAGGTTTCTTCTTTTTCTGAGCTGTATCCTTCATAGCATCAGCCATTAACTTTTCAGTGGGAGGAGCTTTCCTCTTTTTTTATTTCTCCTGTTCAATGGCAATGCCCTTTCCCTTATCTTTTGCCATGATTTTATGTGTCGGGATAGAGACTCTCTTTGAAGTTGGTGGAGGTGATGGGGTTCTTCCACTTGAAGATGACGATGGTGATGGTGATCTTACAGAGGTTTGCTTCACTCTTGACATTAGTAAGATTAAAGAAGTGTTTGAGAATATTGAGAAGTATGTAAGGCTTACAGAGAAAGATCAGAAAGCTGTGAGAAGTTTGAGAAATTTTGGAAAAGTGAGATGGGGAATCGATTTAGGGTTTTAGTAGTGTTTAAGTATTCCTGTTCCAAATCGATTCGTCAATCGATGTTGTTGAGTTCTTTGCACATGCTACATCGATTTCTCAATCGATTAAGTTACCGTTACTGTAGGGAGTTGACCGATCTTAGTCATATTTGTCTCCAACGGCTAGTAAAATTGTTGTAGCAGTCATACTTCAAATCGATTCCCAAATCGATTGTCTTTTAATTACTAAATCGATGTCCCAATCGCATTCCATATCAGTTCAGGAAACTGCTCATCTCAGCATCGATTTCCAAATCGATTCATTTAAGTGCAGGTTTAAAAATTCTGACTCAATCGATTTCCCAACCGATGCTCGGGTTAGAGTTTGGAAAATTTTAACATCTTTGGATGTTCTGGGAAAAATAATCGATTATGAAGTTGATTCTTTAAACTATTTTCCAATAATTCAATCGATTGACCAATCGATTGGATAAGAGAATACTCCAGTCTTTACAGCTACCTGAGATTAGAAAATCGATTATGCAATCGATTATCGTGTTTTCAATTTTGACAATTAAAACACTGTGCATCATAAATCGATTATGCAATCGATTTTGTAATGTTGTTTTTCTATCTAGTCACAGGATAATCGATGTTTCAATCGATTGTGTCACAGGGATCAGATTTCATTGTGATCTATAATTCCAAGTTTCATTCTAATAAAGAAGAAATTGTCCTTAGGTAAGGCTTTGGTGAAAATATCAGCCAATTGATCAGTTGTATTAACATATCCAAGCTTGATCTTACCTTGTTGATATTGATCCCTTATAAAGTGATGCATAATCTCTATATGTTTGGTTCTAGAATGCATGACATGATTTTTAGTAATATTTATAGCACTAGTATTATCACACATGATAGGCACAGTACCTAAATCAACACCAAAGTCAGAAAGGTGTTGTTGCATCCATAAAATATGTGCACAACAGCTTCCAACAGCTACATATTCAGCTTCAGCTGTTGAAAGTGCAACATTATTTTGTTTCTTGCTATGCCAAGATACAAGTGAGTTCCCTAATAGTTGGCAAGTACCAGATGTACTTTTTCTGTCCAATTTGCAGCCAGCAAAATCAGAATCAGAATAACCAACTAGAGTGCAAGTAGATCCCTTAGGATACCACAAACCTAGATTTTTGGTTCCTATAAGATATCTAAAAATTCTTTTGACTGCACTTAGATGGGATTCTTTTGGATTTGCTTGATATCTAGCACACATGCAAACACTAAACATAATGTTTGGTATGCATGTTGTAAGGTATAGTAAAGATCCTATCATGCCTCTAAACATTGTCATATCTATAGATTTTCCCTTCTCATCTCTATCTAAATGACAAGCTTGACTCATGGGTGTATCAATGGATTTAAACTTATCAAAGCCAAACTTCTTTAAAAGATCATTACAGTATTTGGTTTGACTTAGGAAAATGCCATTCTTGCTTTGTTTGATTTGTAAATTTGCAAATCTTTTGAAAATAGAGAAGGCCTCACTCTTGTGAGTCAGAAAAAATGTCCAAGTATACCTAGAGTAATCATCTACTAACACATAATCATACAAGTTTCCTCCAAAGCTTCTAACTTGAGATGGACCAAACAGGTCCATATGTATTAATTGTAAAACCTTATTGGTTTGAACTAAATCTATTGGGGGAAAAGATGACTTAACTAACTTACTTTTCTCACATGAATCACACAACTTATCCTTAGTGAACTTTCTGTTTGGGAGTCCTAGAACTAATTGTTTACTAACTAGTTTATTAAGGTGATCTATATGTATATGAGCTACTCTCTTATGCCATAACCAGTTTTCATCAGAATTGGATAATAGACAGCAAATAGTACTAGCAGACAAAGCATTAAAATCAAGCATGTATATGTTATTGACCCTGTTACCTACCAACTTTATTTCTTTATTCTCCTTGTGCTCAATTATACAAGACTGAGATGTAAAACATACCTGGAAACCCTTATCGCATAGTTGACTTATACTAATCAAATTGTGTTTTAAATCCTTTACATAAAGAACGTCTTTGATCACCGTAGTCGATTTGTTCCTTATGTCTCCAATACCGAGTATCTTACCTTTGTTATTGTCACCGTATTTAACATATCCTCCATCTTTTAAGTTTAGAGACAAGAACTTTGACTTGTCTCCAGTCATATGCTTGGAACATCCACTGTCTAGGTACCATGAATGAGTCCTGGATGTCAAGCATATCTGCAAAATGTAATTTAAATTTTGGTTTTAGGTACCCAATTCATATTGGGTCCTGGAGGGTTAGTTTCAAACATTGGTATCTTTACTTTCCAAATCTGTTTCCATCCTTTGTTAGCCAGTCTTTTCAGTTTACAATTAAAAACAATATGACCCTTTTTACAGCAAAAGTGACATGAAACAGCAGAGGATGAATTCTGATTTGGTTTAGTGAAGATATCATGCATATGCTTAGATCTAACAAACTTCTGATTCTTTTCAACATTCCTGTTTTGTCTATAGCCAAGTCCAGATTTTTCATTTAGATTTCTTTGGTTTCCAAGAAGCATATCTAAATTGTTTTTACCACTATTGAACTTTTCTAAATCACATTTCAGTGCATAAGTTTCCTTTTTCAGATTTTCATTTGTGTCTTTAAGAGACTCATGTTTCAGCTTAATCTCTTCATAAAGAATGCACTTTTCTTCTAACAATCTCTTAGTGCTAATTAATTGTTTGATTACATTAACATATTCATCATGCAGTTCATTAAATGCGTCATGTAATTCATCATAAGAAGGATTGGATTTAGAACTTACCTCATTATCAGAATCTGAATTTGTGTTGGCCATTAGACAAAGATTAGCTTTTTTCTTCTTCTGAAGATGCAGAGGACTCTTCATCATTATCATTCCAAGCTATGTAGGCTTTTCTGGTCTTAGGAGGTGGTTGATTGCCTTTAGCCTTTGCAGTCTTATTTCTGTTTTGCAAGTAGAAGCACTCAGATTTTATATGTCATGTCTTCCCACACTCAAAGCAGGTTATCTTGTTGTCATGTGTCTTTGAACTTGAGGGTTTTCTTGATTTGCTATCCTTCTTTTTCAGAAACTTTTTGAATTTTCTATCAAGTAATCCAATTTCTGAATCTTCATCGGTCTCACTATTTGAATCGTCAGTGCAGATCTCTTGTTCGGACTTTGTTTGATGTGCTTGGGCTTTCAGAGACAGCCCTTTTCTTTTTTTGTCAGTCTGTTCAGCCTCACTCAGTCTATACAGTTCCATCTCATGCTCTCTTAGTTTTCCAAATAGTGTGGCAATTGACATGCTACCAAGGTCTTTTGGTTCTGCTATGGCAGTGATCTTTGGCTGCCACTCTCTGGTCAAACACCTCATCATTTGCTGATTTGCTACTCATTGTCAATCGCCTTACCAAGAGCATTTAGATTATTGACTATGTGAGTAAATCTTGTCTGCATATCATTAACGGACTCCTCTTTCTTCATGTTGAGCAGCTCATACTCATGCATTAGCGTGTTGATTCGGGCCCTTTTTACATCTGTTGTTCCTTCATGCGTTTGTTGCAATGTGTCCCACATCTCCTTGGCAGTTTTGCAGTTAGACACCCTGAAAAATTCGTCAGCACTTAAAGCAGAGGTAATAATGTTTTAGCCTTAGCATTGTATCCAACCTTTTTCTTGTCATCCTCAGACCAATCTGATCTGGGTTTTGGGATTACTGAATCACTTGTGCCAGCTATGGTTGGCACATAGGGACCATCTATTACTGCTTCTAGTACATCAAGACTACATCCTCTCTTTCCAATACATGTAGGAAGCCCCCATTAAATGCAGGGGGCCTAGCCAAGGATGCACCTTCTCCCAGGAATTCTACAGAGGTCATTTTCTTTTATGAGAGTTAGTCTAAAAAGATCAGGCTCTTGATGCCAATTGTAGGAAATTATGGCATCTATTTGTTAAAAAATATATGAGAAATGTCTTTACTAATTTTACTAGATTATTAATCAGATTAATAATGATCGGTTACAAAATTTATTCAGGAACAAAGATTCACAATTGCATGAATTATCAATATAAGAGTACAAATACAATACTTATTCAAAAGATTAATCAAGACATAAATTCACCAATACAAACATTCAAGAATAAGCATTCAAGCAATATCAAAATAAAGAAAAAAGATAAGAAAATCGTGCACCAGGATTTATACTGGTTCGGCTATCCGTTTGATAGCCTACATCCAGTCCTGAAATCTAAACCAAATTTCAGCCTTTCCAATAGAATCGACTTGAGTACGTTTTACAGATTGTCCAGCTCACACATGGCTTATCTATCCAACTCACTCGCTTCTATTACAATGCCACCTTATCCCTAGAGTTACTCGCCAAACCCTCACGAGATCAAGATGAGACTTCTTCTTGATGAACACACGCACCAACAAAGATAGTCACCAGTTTACACTACTGGATTTCCAGAACTTTCTTTACAGATTGTTTTTACAGAAAAGATAAAAGAGGACAAATGATGATGACTCAATCACAATATGAATTTCACACAAAAAGGATTTGCCAAATGAGTATTTTGTGTGTGGTTACAATTATTTCTTTCAAAGTGTTTTTCCTGGTTTCTGTATTGTGAAAACGTGTAATGAATAATTGTTTCAAGTGTAGTGTATTGGTTATTTGAAAATGTGATTGAATCAGCTTATATATATTTAGAAAAACATCAGGTCAATCGATTTCTCAATCGATTTTATAAAAGTTTAAAACCAGCTTAATCGATTGCCCAATCGATTTTATAAAAGTTTAAAACCAGCTTAATTCAATTGATTGTCCAATCGATTTGGTTGATCACAGAACTCATTCCTGATGAAAAACTTTTTCACAATCGATTTGCCAATCGATTGACTCAGTAAGTGGTTGGTTTTGTGAATCACAAAATCGATTACTCAATTGATGTCCCAAACGATTGTCCAATTGATTGTATTAAACTCAGAACTCCGGTTTCACTAAAAGCCTTTAAGCAATCGATTTCCCAATCGATTTACTTAGTAAAAACTTTTGTTCTGAGTTAGACAATTGATTGCCCAATTGATTCATCAATTGACTTATCAGTTGATTGATTTACTTTCTTATTTTATGATTTCATTTTTACTTTGGCAAATACTTAAGTACGAAACCATAGTGATGAGTCTACTAAATAACTACTATAACCATTAATCACACTATTCATATTTGCATCTTTCTCAAGCACATCCTCCAATTTTGGTTGATTCCTTGAGTTCCAAGCTTTTGTTCCAAGTGTATAGTGTTTGCTTGTTTTTCCTGAAATGTTACTCAATTCAACCTGTTAGATTTATCAAATGATACATGTACATTGTATGTTTGTTAATTATGTCAAAATCATGATCAATAGGACTTATGTCTAACAATAGTTCCATATTAATGATGATGAAACACCAACCCCTTTTTCTCCTAGGTCGTGGTGGATTACCTATTGTTCCTTTTGTTTCTATTTCAAATTTTGGTGATGTAATATTCTCACCCCCACCCACAACTTCTAACAAATGAGTATGTTTTTTTAAGCATTTCAATAATGCTTCGCAAAAAGTAAGGTTTACCACACTCAAGTGCATTATTAACCATCTACTTACAACACTCTACAAAAGTAACATAAATTGTTATAAATGTCGGATCATGTTGACATGAATTGTTCTCATTTTTGGCATGTACTAAATCTTTAACACCTTTTGTCTACCTCTGCGTGACAATACATTCAAATATCTCCACAACATTCAAATATATCAAAACATCTATAAAATGTTCACAAGAAAAACCCTGTATCTCAAATCTCTTACATAAACATTCAAAATGCGACTTATCTTTGTCAAATGTAACAACTCATTCCATGTCTTCTCTAGGATACTTGAAAACAGTATAATAAAATTTGGATCCATTTTTTGTTACACCTTCCACCTTGCACATATAAACCCTTTCCAAAATAGGACATAAAAGCTTGAGTATTTCCCTTGTATATAAGTTTGTTGCTAACCTTTCTGAAAACTTGTGTTGAGTTTGCAAAACAGTTTCTCCAAAAAACTTACCTCTGATATGCCTAGTAGTCCACATAATTCTCCTTTGATAATTCAAAATCTAAAGATTTTCTTCCAACCCAAATTCACTAACAAGCGTTTCACATTTACTCTCAAACACATCAACATCAAAATTACTGAACATACAATGCTTAAACCTTGATACAAAGTTTAGGATTTTTAGTGTTACTAATCACATTTCTTATCAAATGTCACACACAAAGACAATGATGAACATTTGGAAATACCCTTCTAATTGCATTTCTCATTGCCAAGTCTCCATCAGTTATAATAGAAATTGGGTGCTTACCTCTCATTGCTTCCAAAAAAATTTCAAACAGTCATACATAACTTTATTCTATTTTGTCACCAACAATTGCACTTGCATATACAATACTTTGATTGTGATGGTTTACACCAAAGAATATGAGTAATGGAGTATTATATCTAATTTCCCTATATCTTGCATCGAATGTCAAAACATCACCAAACAACGAATAGTCTATGCGTCCTACACTATCGTACTAGAAAACTGTTGAAGTATTCCATCATCATCAACAATATGTCTCCAATACATCATATCGTCCCTTGATGTCATACCTTTAAAAAACTCAAGTGCACCATCAATATTAGAATAATTGTTTCCTTTTTTCTTGAATTGTTCAATATACATGTCTCTTCTTGAGTAACCCATATTTTCATAACCACCAGCATGTGATTCAAAATAACCATATATGTGTGAAGTTGAGATTCCATATTTTCTCATGGTGTTCATTTGGTATTTGTCACACTCACTCATCGATCGTTCTATGTGCTAGAAGCATCCATTCATATTTGTCATTTAGAAATGAGTGATTATGCACATCATCAAAGAATTTAATGCACCAACGTCCATTGTTAAACTCGACATGTATTTGTATTCTAGCTTCCAATCTCACCTACTAATTGATTTATGTTCTCGTTTTCTACTAACAAACTTGTTGTATTTTTCATCTTGTATACCTTCCCTATGACAAAGAATGATTTGATGAACTATTTTACCATTACAATTCCTAACAACTTCACTCTTTCTAGCAGAAAATCCATTTGAACAACCATACAAATTATAAATATCAACACAACCTCACAATCAAGAAAATGATACTTCATTATTTCATCTAAACTTTTATATTTGAATTTAATTTTTTTCTAAGAAGTTAAAGTGCGTTCCTTCCAAATCTGCACCCAAATCCTCCTTGTCATTTTCTTCTAATTCTTCTTCTTATGAGCTAGCACAACTATCAAACAATGAAATATCACCAACTCTCTATAATAAAATATGCACATTAATTTCACAAAATAAAAATAAATCTTCAAATTTAAATAATAAATCATAGTTTCAGGCAAAATATTACTCACCTCCTCACGACTCTCATCAATTTCTATTGCAATTGACAATTGCAAAAGCTTCATAATTTCATCACCGTCCATACCTACAATTAAACACTACTACAAATATTTTCAAAAAAATTAATGCAACATAGCAACAGTGAAACAATAGATCTATACACCAAAACTAACACCTACAAATATTTTCAAAAAAATTAATGCAACATAACGATAGTAAAACAATATATCTATACACCAAAACTAACAATGATGTCCAAAATTAACAATGATATTAAATAAAATTGAACCTATAATTATCCACAATAGAAAAACGCAGAGGAAGACGAAAATCAGATCAAACACTACAAACAAACTCAAAAGCAATGAAAATCACAACAAAACCATTAATCGAATCTAAAAGTCAAATTGAACTAGGATTTATGATCTTTGCTATTCTTCGTTGTTCTTGAGATAAATCATGTTTTCCATGTTCTTGTTCTTAGAGTTATTAGTTCAACGTATATTAACTTATTTTAGATTTTCAAACTTTTAATTAAAAACAGTCTTTAAAAAACAATAGGGTGTTATAATACACATTATGCCTAAATAGAGGTGTATAAATATAATTATAAAAATTATTATTTTATTCTTATTTAATTGTATGATAATAAAAAAAAATAAAAATTTACCTGCTGTGACTGCCAACTGCTAATAAAAATGGCACTTCTCATGGCGAACAACTCTTTTATAGGCTGGACAAATGAGATGGACCCGTCCAATACCGCTCGGCCCGCAACGGGTGAGGTGAATTGGGCGGGTTGGACTGGGCCCAACGGGTCATATGGATAGAATTGAATAGTTCAATAGGGTAGACGCGAGCGGGTTCGAGTCATGGACTTTGGACCGGCGGTGATCGACCCGCCCGATAATAGTTTATACTATTTATTATTAAGTGTTGGATTGGGTTCACCAAGCCAAATTTGATTTGGCCCACTAATATAATTCAACCCTAATTTCAATCAAAGTCTCACAATCCCACCCATAACCTAATTTCACTCTCTCATCATCATCATCATCCTCTCACGAACCCTATTTCTTCACACCAACAAACCCTAATTCCTTCAAGCCTCAACGGCGGTCAGTGGCGGCCAACGTCCACTCCAGGTTATCACTTATTATCTCTTATTTCTCAACTCTCTAACTTTTCTTTCTAAACTTTTTAATCTCGTTTTAAAAAACTATCTTTTTTCGTCTTTGTTGTTTTAAATCTGTTAGTTTCGTCTTTGTTAGTTTCATTTCTGTTAGTTTCGTCTTAGTTTGGTTTATGATTGTTAGTTTCGTCTTTGTTGTGCTAAACATTTTCCTCTTTGTTAGCATTTTTCAATCTCGTGTTTAAAAATAGCATTTTTCATCTCTGTTGTGTTAAACATGTTAATCTTTTTCTAATCTATTTCGCATTGTATTAGGGTTTTTATTTCTTTTTATTATGATTAGGGTTTTGATTTAACTATTGTTTCTGTTTTTGGATTTTCTAGAGTTTGACTTTTTTGTTTTTGCTTGTTGTTTTATGTATTAGGATTTTGATTTAGTTTTTTTTTTTTTTTTTGCCTGATTAGGGTTAGGTTTTCACCTCTTTTTTTTTCATCTTTGTTATAAATCTTTTTATTCAGTTTGATGGTTTAGGGTTGTTGTTAAATAATTTATATTTATTTACTTTTTTTATCTACTGATTTTTTTTATATGTAATGACGATTTTTATTGTACTGAAATTTTTTATAATTTATTGACTTCTTCTCAATTGTATGTATCCTTATTTTTCATTACTGCTGATCACGATGATGATGTATGTATGTTTTATTGTCATTTATCGAAACCCTGGCCAACATTTCACTTTCAATGGTCGTCCACTTTCACAGCCCTCCTCTCATCAGTTTCTCTCTCACTTCCACTTCAATTGTTTACATTTCTCTCTCTCTCTGACACTTAGAGTCTCGATTATCATCTTCAACGATTCACTTGTGGCTCTCTCTGTCACTCAACCTTAAAAGGAGCAACCGTTAGGAGTGTGAAACGAAGGATACTCGTTCAGATTTTTATCACTTATCTTTTTTTTAAAATATATGATTTCGCATTTTAAATTATATGAGTCTTGTTTAAGTTGTTGTGTTAATAAATTTTAACTTTTTTTTTTGCATGTCATTTTTTTGGTAGGGTTTGACTAACAATGTTTTTGCTTTTATTTTATATGCTTATTTGATTTAGATTATTGTCAAAATACTCAAGTAGACTTATGCATTTTTCAGATTTTAGAGGTGGTACACAATCATAATACATTTATTGTTTTTTTTTATTTACTGATTTTAATTTATATAACTAACTTTTTTTTTATTTCATTATGTTTGCTTAATGTTTACCATGGATTTGCCTCTGTGTTTTTCCATATATTTGTGTGCTTTTCACATATTTGAGAGGTAAAATTAAATCTTAATATATTCATTGTTGTTATTTGTTAGATTTACCAATTTTAATTGGAATGACTAACTTCTTTATTTTTTTTATTTCATTTTCTTTGCTTATTGGTTTTATATTATATGTTTTTGTGTGCTTTTTATATGTTAATGAGTGTGATTGCTTTGCAGATTTACTGCCTTATAAGCCTTGTTAAAGGAAAACAAAGGTACTACATTTTTTTCCATTTTAAGCTTTGTATTACATTTTTTTCCAATGAATTTAATTTTTGCATTTGTAAAGATAATTAATAGTTATGAATATGATTTCTAACTACTGATTTCATGTTTTGCTGGCATTGGACTGATGTTGTTTTATAGTCATCCATTGAATTTGAAAGAGAATAGTAAAATAGCTATATTATGTTTGTTGCATAGTTATTTTGTACTCTAATTAGTGATCACTAATTAATTTTTGTTCAATTTTTTAGATTGGCCAACAAAGAGGACAAGGGTGGACATTGATATTATTTGTATTGATTTTCCATAAGGACATTGGACATTTAGCTTAAGATCTTTAAATTTTATAAACATGAAAGTACATTGTATATTAAGTTTACATTTTAATGGTTAGAATTATAAATATGTTTGCATTTCAATTATAAATTGGTGGAGTATATATCAATGTTTGAAAATTGGTTAGGTATATATCAGTGATGTTTTAATGGTTATTTTTATCTATAACATCTAAAAATAGAGTTCTAGAATACTCATTATAGAAAGAAATTGGGAAAAATTGCTCAAATTTAAACAAAAATTATAATAGTTAAATAAATAGACTTTTGTAAAATAAAATAAAAACAGATGAAATGACTTTTTAATTAAAAAATGACCAGAAAATGAATGGGCAAAAAAAAATTGGCCAAAAAAATGTTATTGGGCCAAAAAACCAAATATGTCAAAAATAAAGCTAAACCCGCATGAACACCCGTCTAACCCGTTACCCGTGAAAGTGGCTTTTGTACCCCACAATTAATCTTATACCCTCAAATTGTTAAAAACTCAAAATTGTCCTTAAAATTTTCATTTACTGAATGGTAAAAAAAAAATTATTTTTAAAATTTCACCCCCTCAACCAAATTTCCGGTACTTAAATTTTTCCATTAAAATTCGGTACACAAATATTCACTACCGGAAATTTCGTATTTCAAATTTTCTGGTAGTACAATTATGTTACCTGAAATTTCGCCAACAAACAAATTTTCGGTAAGTATTTATAATACCGGAAATTTGTGCCATGAAATTTCCGGTAATTATATTTTCTTTACCGAAAATTTCAAAATTTTTGAAATACCCGGTAGTTATTTTACTATTAAAATACTATTAATAAAATAAAATATATTAAAAAAATACATCAAAAATGGTTGACTAAATGTGCCAAAATAAATAACGTGTCTCTAATATTTTGCCGATAAAATAACAACATATTTTCTTAACAACTCTCTCCTATCTTATTGCGAATACTTTATAAAATAACGACTGATTTTTCTTAACTCCCTCCTATTTTTATTCCTCCTATCTTTATTCCGATCTAATAAATAAAAAAAATTAAATAATAATAAATATATTTTAATGTAATTAAAAAATAATAATAAAAATATTTAAAAAATATATAAATTTTTAATAATATAATTTACTTTATTATTATTATTATTATTATTATTTAATTTATTCTATAATTTATTAACAATATTTTGTTTTATAAAATATTATAAATTATTTTTATTTTATTAAATAAATAATTTTGTAATTGTAAAAAATGAGAAGAAAAAATATTTATAAATTTAATACATGATCGCATCTTCGGGAAATTTCAAATGAATGAAATTTCCAGTGAACATCTCAGAAATTTTCAAATTTCCGGTAGCAATAAATCAATATCGGAAATTTCAAATTTTTAGGTGATACTCCCGGAAATTTCAAAAATGAAATTTCCAAGTATTTATTTATAACTATCGGAAATTTCATTCATCCTGAAATTTCTGTTAAAAAAAAAAAATTCAACAACACTCACTTTTTCGAAAAACACAACTTGTGGGGGTACGAGGGAACTTTTTTATTTTTACAGTTTTATTAAGGGTATTTTAGACATTTCAAACGTAATTTTTTAAATGAGGGGGATAAAATTAATTAAGGGGGTACAAAAGGCAACTTTCCTTACCCGTTTAACCCAAATTCTTTATTGGGCAGAAATAAGTATCTAGAGTCCACCCGCAGTTTGGATCGGTAGGGTTTTTGGGCCCGAACCCGCCCTACCCGACCCGTTGTCCACCCCTACTCCTTTGCTTGTCCAGGATAAATGTCACCTTTTTGTAATGATTATTTTCTATTCCATTTTTAAACTCCTTGTACTTTTGTTGGTCTTATTAATTTTAATAATATGTTGCTTTTGCTGTTGAAAAGAAAAAAGAAAATGCTAATAAATTAGATTTCTAATATTTGTTATTAAGTGTTTATTCAAGGACTCAAGAGAAATCATCAGTTTTATTTCAAACTCTTTTGCTAATCATCAGTTTAGATTCCACTTTTCGTCGTTTTTAGAAATTTTAAGCGTTGGAGATTGTGATTATTCTGAACAAGATTTCATAGGAATCATGAAAGTTGGAGAACTTGATTGTACCAGAAATAAATAAAAAATTGATAGTAAACATCGACTTGTATAATGCTTGTCTCTAAATATGCAACCCCTTTGAGTAAATACAAGAATTAAAAAAATTTCTTGTAATATTAAATTGTTTTAACAATTGATATAATTTTATAAATTTATTCTTTAAAGAGAGAAATAATTAATATTTCATTAGACTATTTTTTATTGATTAAAAAAATAACATAATTAAAAAATATATCTAGAAAGAAATAATTAATCTAGTTAACAATTTGAAGAGTCTTATAGAAAGGATAAGCAAAAAAAGTCTTAAGTTTAGAGATAATTGTAGTAACAAAGTGGGTGCATATTCTTGAAGGAATAACTTATTCGGGCATCTTCAATGGTGCAACCTGTCATGGATAGTTTAAGTGTATGGTTGACTTGAAGGTAAAACCACTAAAGTAATTAATTTAATTTTTATGAAAAATAAAATTTTTATTTAATTAAAAGGCCTAAAAAAATTACTTAATAAAAATATCTTAGACTTTAATATTTTTAAAAGTAAAACATATAAATCTTTTTAAATTTAATATTATCTCAACAATATTAAAGCAATTGAAAAAAAAAATATTATATGACATCAAGTCAAAATAAAATTTAGAAAATTCACTTTAGACTTTCACATATGTTGAACCGGCCAATTAAGTGGACTCTGTCATACCATGTCACATTAAAGCAACTTATTTATGTTTTGGATAGCAATCATTTTGGTCTGCAGCTGAGCATGACGTTATTCTAATCTCTAAGTCAGCCAAAAATCTAAAACAACCCCAGTTCATCCAAACGTTTGTCACTTTAATCCTACCATTAAATTTATTGTTAATTGTGTGTTGCGTATGTCTATGTGGTCGTGTGATGTGTCAATATATCTCCCACGTGTGTATCTAACTAGGCAAGAGACCAAAATAATATTAATTAGAAAGAAAATAATATTAAAAAATCACTAACTTCATCTTTCCTAACCTTAAATTTGTTTCCCAAGTTCTTCAAAGTCCAAATTATTAAAATTAAACCTAATCCACAAACTAAAACAACCCTAAAACATCTCCAAATTGAAGTCATAAGCCTAACAATTACGACTGAAGCTGAAGCCTGATCATATGAGAATAAGAAGAATGAAATGTGAATAATTTCTGATGAACTTGAGCTCCAGGGAAGAACAAAGATTGAGGAAAGGGTTGAGGTACAGACCTAAGTTTGAAGGGTATGTGTAAAGTAGTAAGGTCTGTCAATACAGAAATGCAGTTAATGGCACTAAACATTCGCAGTGAGGTTGGCAGCTGAGGCAAAGACACGAGTTTCCTACAGTTATCTAACCTTAGCTCTTTAAGGTTGTTAAGGTTCTTCATGCTTTGTGACAACCTCTCAAAATTCCTCCCAATTAGTTTTAAGCATTACAATTATGATAATAAATCAATGGTGTCAAGAAGTGCTTCTGAGTACTTGATACACAGATCCGATGCATTGAGGATTTTACAGCCAGAAAGGGTGAGAGTACTTAGAGATCCTCCAATTCGCACAAAACCAACAAGATTGTCACAACCAAGTGAGTGAGTGAGGGGAAAATTGGGCATTTAGATTTAAGTTGTTATCTTAAGTTCATGGAGAATTTGTTTGATGTAACTCACAAATTGTTTGATGTGTTATAGGATTGTTTCAGTATGTGGATTAAGTTTTATTTTAATACTTTAGACCGTTTCTTTACGGGAAAAAAATTTAGTGTTAGAAAAGATGAGTGAACATAAGAATGAAATTGTAAAATAAATTCTAATGACCGACACTATTATTCAGTAGTCACAATCTTCTCGTTTCCTTTTAACTCCATTGCAAATTAGCAAATTTTTACCTTCTACGAAAACTGAACCTGATAGTAAGAGATAAGTACATGATTCCAAACAAGGTGATGGATCCGAGACAAATTATCCTCCCTTTCAAACAAGGTGATGGATTATCCTCTCATTTCTTCCTTATTCCCAAACATAGTCTAAACGGATAGGAGGCATGAAATCACTAAGCTTTTGACATATCTCATGACCAACTTCAAGGAACAATTCTAGATAACATTGCAAAATAAATAAATAAATAAATAAATAAGCAAGGTTAGAGAAAATATCAGAGGGAAACCCTTTTGACGAGTTACAACTTACAAGCTTTATGCCTCTTGTTTTGTCAGTTTTATTGCAAAGAAATATTTCAAGTTTCTTTTGCTTGCTTAAAAGAGACTCACCTTATTAAAAGCTAGTAATGCTACTTGGTGCATGAATTGATTACCACAGAGTTTAGCAGAATCATAGTATGCCGGTGTGATTTTCACAAAAACTATACTTCAAGGCTTCAACAAAAACACAATAGTACTATAATTTCATCAAACTCACCGTAATTCAAAACGTGCGTTTATAGTGTCATGGGCCTCATGGCAATATTGTACTCAAGTTCAATTAGTAATTTCCAAAACGCAGTATGCTTTAGCTTTCTTGTTCATCAAAAATTTGAGTCTTGCTTTACTGTTTGGAGGAAGCTGCTGAGAGGAAAAATATATGACTGCGTCAACAGGACATACATATGGAATGATATGGGATTGCTATGGTTTCCTTATAGGTATGTCCAAGGCAAGCTATTAAGCATTTATTGCCTAATGACTTTATAACAAACATTTAAAACCTTCTTAAATAGTAGTTGTTGCAAATCAAATGTTAATGTTTAAACCAACTAGTTGAGCTCAAGTGTTTAAGGAGCTTTAATTAAAGACGAATCATTCATAAGAACTTGAGTTCAAATTCTTACTAGAACAATCTTTGGTCAGATTTTACTTACCTCCAATCCAACTTTAGATTACCAAGGGATCTTTTCCTTAGGAACCGGTGGGTTAAGACATAAAATTATCAAATGCTACCAACAAAAGCAGTGGACCAAGAACAGGGTACTGAAGTAAGCCCCAAATTATATTGTTAAACTCCTTCTAAGCATATACCTATTTTACTTCTCCACACACTATGATTCCTATGTTACATAAATTTTCAGTCTTTCCTTAAGAGAAATAAAAATGTTTGCACAAAATAAAAAAATAAAAAAATAAAAATGCAGTAAGAAATAAAATACAATATTAAGTTATCTCTGGAAGGGTTAAACTATATTTCTGCTAGTATACTTCTAGTGGAAGACCTAAAATAACCCTAGTAAAAAGGTATTGAACAAGAAAACAAACGGTGAAATTTTTGGAGTGTTATTATTAACTTATTTTTGTTGATTAAATAATTTCAGTGTTGGGGTTTGCTGCAAAATTTGAAGCTTCTAAGTAGAATTTAACATTTGACATGTTTAACATGCTGTGAATCAAACATTTAATAATATAATTTAATCTATATGTTATTTCTCTGTGTTCAAATTACATAGTGATAATCCATATATAGGAAAGTATAATCTAGACTTTGCCCGAATCCTTAAGCTTACCACAAAGTGTTGTCAATCGCTGAACAAGGAAAATAGCGGTATGTTCAAATTCCGATACGCTATAATTATGCAGTGCTATTATAGCCGCTATTTGACAATACTTTGTATTATAGTTATCGATGGCAGAAAGCCATAAAACGCTATGGTGCCGCCATCTTTCACAAATTGGCCGTGGCGGTTGTTAAAAAGTCCACCACCACAATCCGCCATGGCCAACATTTGACAACATTGCTTTGAACTAAATTGCATATTGCAAAACAATAGCGGTTTGTTAAAATTTCGCTATACTAGTGCTATAGCCGCTATTTGATAACACTCACACAGATAAGATTTTAAAGACGATACCAGAAAGTTACTCTTCATTAACACATTAGTAGATAACCAATGAATACCGTCAGATTCAGTAACTGATATATGGTAAGACATGAATATATATATAAAATTAAGGGCCTCAAAGGCCCCTAAAACACACAGACATATCAGTTCACATAATACAAAAAGCTTCCTTCATCTGAGGAAGAAACAATGAGTAAATATTAATTCAGTGTTACAACTAGTACATAAGATTTAGTGGTAGTATAATTATGGATCCTAAAACTATTTGTAAAGCTCTAATATGAATTCCTGTATTGCAGAACCTAATTTTCTCACATTAACCAAATTAAAAATAAAAAACTAGTATAGATAAGAGAAAAAAAGAAGCAAGCAGAAACTGAAATCTTACAAGGAAGATGCAGTGCCTTTGGAGAGATACATGTTGGCGAAACTCAAACATAAATGGCGATCTCTGTCGTCTCCCCAACCTCCCCAACCTTTAAACCCGGCTTTATAACCAGGCTGATTCTTATAGACATGAACATCCCAATCTGAATCAATGTTAGCAACCTTGTCAGGCTCTTCTACACGAATATTCGCCATGCCATTATCAATGCAAGCCTTATTCTCTCCTTGACCCTGATGCAAACCACATTTCCCAAAGTGAACGGCACTAGTCCTAGAGCCTCGTAACGTATAGACAGGACTACCGAACGAGGGATAAACCGTTGCCCACATAGTGATATCCCAATTATAGTCATCAAAGAAGCAAAACTCTCTAGCCTTATTGTGTATTTTCCTCCAAACAGTTCGATTGAAAGAGTAACCTATGTTTCCCATTCTCTCTGCAATTAAACTCTCCCATTCTTCACCTCTTGAGTTCACATCAGAAGGTGCTAAGTTTGCAGCATAACAATCAGGGCACTTCTTAGGCTTCAACGAAGTTAGAATCTGTAGATTTCGATATGCGTTTGGAAATATGAAGTGGTCTTCTTCAATAAAAAGAATATGACCCGAATGCACTCTAGTCTCTCTCAATCCATCCCATATCATGTTCATCATCCACCACCAATGATGTTTCAACGATACAATCTTCGGCGATCGGTGGTTTCCATACTGATCAGGATTCCCCTCACAATGTTTTCCTTTCGCATCATCTTTGTCCTTGCAATCACCAACCGAAACACCAGGAAAACTATTCTGAAACAAATGAGGTGAATACGGAGCATAAATCTGTTTAACTTGGCAAAACCTAATACCACCGACGATCTTATTCATTTCCTCAAAATAACCATCATGACTAACAATTAGTAAAGTCTCATTAATCCCTACAACCTTAGAAAGACTCTCAACAACAACTTTAAGATACTGCGGCCGGTTATGAACATACAAGACAACAACGATAGCATCCTTAGCAAGAGTTGGATACAAATCCAAGTTCTTGGAGGGATACCATTTAGTTTTTCCAATTTCAGTGATAAATCAGTCTGTTGAGGAAGACTTTGCAACTTTGTAAACATCAAATCACTATGATACCCAGAAGAACTATCATCATCAACACTATCTAAATCATGACTCCTAATGTTTGGTGTTGAATTTGATCCAAGTAAAAAAATCAAAATCACAACACCACATAAAGTAACAAACACCACAGATAACAAACGGCGCAAAGCCAAATCTCTAAGGCGTGGTTTCTTAGAAGAAGCCATAATATAATAACTAACCATACAGTTATACACAAATCTTAAAAAAAAATACTCTAAATTCATAAAATTACATCAAACATAGCTTTTATACATCAAATTGATTAAAAAAAAAAACAAAAAAGTTTTAGCATGAAAAACCTATGATGGTGAGATTGTTGGGTTGAAGGTCGAAGCAGAAAAACGAAAAAACCCACTTCTAGATGAAGACAAAGATCAAAACTTTACACTTCCCTTGCAAATGGAAGAAAAAGCAGATGTAAAAAGTTCATACCCAATTGGGTTTTCTTATCAGAAATGGAATTTGGAAAAAAGGGGTTAGAACATCGATTATGTCAAAAATTGAAGAGTAAAAAATGGTTTTTGATATTGGAAAAATCAAACTTAGAAAACACGAAAAGAGAAAGAAAGAGAGATTTGAACTATCTGCAGGCGAAAGGTCAGTCGGGTCTGGATTGATGGTTTGGGGATCCGACTACTAGTAAGTCAGTCATGCTGGAAATTTTCTTGGTCAATTTTAGCTTTATACTGTAATTATTATACTTGTGAATTTTATTTTACAATTATTATACTTGTGAATTAACTTTCAATTAATATCTGGTTAACATAAAAAAGTTTATAATGTTGGTTACATTAGATTTTTGTGGCTTTAATTAATGTTTGTTTATGAGACATTAGTGTTAGACTGCTCATATGAATACTCATGTAACTACTTATACTATATTTAGTTTTATTAGATTATGTATTTTTATTTATGACATTGGTTTTCTAATTTCACACACAATTTTTGTCAGTTTTTTAGATTTTTAAATTGAAAAATGATGATGCAACATATTTTTAATGATATAATATATGATACAATGATGTGAAAATAATTAATATGTATGAAAGTACCATAAAAACAATCTAAAAATATTAGTTTCAATTTTTAAAATTTTTTTTTTATAATTTAATTAATTATATATAATTAATTAATACATCTAAATGGTTATATCTTAAAAAAATTATATATTAAATTATTTAAAATATATTACATCACTATTTTTTCCTTAAAAAATATGATAAAGAGAACAAAATTATAATTAATCCAATTTAATCTATAAATCATTTTAGCCTAATTTTGTCAGCGTGGCAATTCTACAAAGATTTTTTACTCTCATGCATTTGACATTAAATGCAATTAAAAAAATTGTAGTATAAAAATAATTAAATAATTTGTAGTACAAAAATATCCAAATTAAAAATGTCACGGAGGAATGTTTTCTATTCATTTCACATATAACCCAATTATTTCTAATACAAATCATTAACAAAATTAATGAAAAGTTAAAAAGCTATTAAGTGTATCTTTTTCTCCTTGATTTCGTAGTCATCGTGATTTTTATTGATTTCAGATTTAATATATTTATTTCTTACAAAAATTATTATCCTTACTTCACATTCCATTCCCTGAGTCATTCACACCCTCAATCATCCATAAATTAAACGGTTGTATTGCACAAAATCATAATTTCCATTTTAAAATAACTAAGAAACTATATAATCTGCATAGGAAAAAAAACTATATAATTTCCCTCAAAAAGAAAAACAAACTATATAATTATTATTTAATTTAAATATATTTTTGTATCTGTAAATATATCAATTTTCTTTTTTTAGTATCTGTAAAAAAAATTTGTTTGCAAGAACAAAAACTGTACAATATTATATTTTGCAGAGACAAAAAACATATTTTTCTTTTTCAATTCACGTTTTTGTAACGTTCACTTGACATTATAGACTAAAAATATTTTTTTTTCATATTGCAAAGATGAAATTCGAATAATATTTTTTACAAAAACTAAAACTAAAAACTATTATATTTATATAGACAAAAAATATATTTAAATCTTATTATTGCATTACCTCTTAATTACATGTATCAATTGTACTAGCAAAATAAAATCATTTTTATACGGTTAGATTTTCATTTCAAAAAAAATTGAATTGTAGTATTTGTACTACTTGTGAAAAAGTTATACCGTAAATATGCATTTGTACTACAATTTGACATTAATTTTTTAATCAATTTTATCCAATTTAAAGAACTTAAACATTTGATGTCAATTACCTTTTTGTGTGAAATTAAGTTTCTCAACCTTTTAAGCACGATAGCTTCAATTTACTGAAAGTCTTTAATCCCAAATTTCCAATATGATACGTAGGAAAAAAAATGAATGATTTCAATTTTTGTTGAATATTTTATATAAATCACTGAATATTTTCATGGATGAACATTCTAATAAATAAATACTAATTTAATTTTTAAAAGTGTCACCTTTGCATAGTAGTGATCAATTATATTCTTAAAATAATTAAACTTGCAAATAAAAAAGGAGAAACACCGTGAGCCATGAATCCAGCTTCTAATTAATTGGAATTTCAACATAATTAATGATGAATAGTTTTACAACTAATAATTTATGAAAATATAAATGTTTAATTCCACTTTTAAAAACTCATTTTTTTAATATAAAATTGTATATATTTTAGAATTTAATTGTTTTATGTTTTGTATATATTTTTATAATCATTCTTATGAATGGTGTCTAACATAATCTACAACGATTGTATAAATTATATTTAGATAATTATTATTTAAATATTTAAAAGTTTGTGTATACCAATAGAATAATACACCGACAAAAGTATATAAAAGGGATTATTATGTTTTTTAACCTTTTTTTCATAGTTACATAATAATTAATGTTATAGTTATAATAGTTATACCACACCTCAATTATAACATTAATCGTATTTTGTCAATAAAAAGGAAATAACATAGACTGAATAAAGTATTTTTGATTGTGTTCATTTTATTTATTTATTTAATGAAAGGCATAATAATATAGAATTCACTTAGATTGATAATAACAACGATATATCAAACAAGTTAGTCTAAATATATCATGTAAAGATAAATTAGTTGAAAGAGTTTTAAGAATGAAGTATCGAGTTTTATGGATACTAATATATATAATTTAATATTTACTTATAAAAAAAAAATTGATCAAATATTGCTATATCAAGTTTTTCTATGATTTATTAATTATTATTATATAAATACGAAAAAATAAATAACTCTAATTAAATATTAATATAAGACTATTTTACATTGTCAATACAAATTTATTAAACTCAAGAACAATATTATTATTCCAATAAAAAATTGATTTACATTTAAATATTTATTTTCTACCTCGTGCAAGCATAGACTCAACTACATTAGTTTGAAGAAAAGAGTTGTGGGGTGGATTGGGATGACAAATATATATATATATTATATATATATATATATATATATATATATATATATATATATATATATATATGTGGAACTAAAAAAATGATAATTATTCATTTATATTGTTAGAAATTATATTGATCAATAACGATACAATTTAAAATCGCTAAAGTAAAAAATAATGAATTTCCAAACAAACTCACGTCAACCAAATTAATAGTATATAAAACAACAAAATGTCTACAACTATGTCCAAGTCTGCAAATATGACAAAATTGAAGTGTCCGAAATACACATGTGTTTGAAGTTGTAACGTTGACGACGTCAAAGTCATTGATTAAATTTAAGTCTACACTTGATTGAAGTTAACCTACCAATCTAAATGAAACGAACACGAGACCAATACGAGAAATTAAACACCGCATCAAAATGGAAAAAACTAATTAAATGTGAAAATAATTATTTAATTGAAAGGAGAAAAAAAAATGAGTTTGAGAGGTTGATTTTAGGCCATAAAATAGCCTTAAACCACCCCTCTCCAATAGATGAATCAAAAAGAGCTAAAAAAGAAAAGAAAACAACAACTATATTTTCTTCTATCAACCCCATATGGTTCACCCTAGTTAAAATAATATTTCAAAAACGCATAAAAAAACGCATATTACAGCGCTTTTTTAAGCCATTTACAGCGCTTTTCAAAAAAATAAGCGATGTGGAAACGAGTGCTGTAAATGATACAACAGCGCTTTTAAAAAGCGCTATAAAACATGTAAATACAACGCGCGCTTGTTATGCACATTTTACAGTGCTTCTTCACAAAAAGCGTTGTAATATGCACCCCATTATATGAGTTATGGGTGTGCATTTTACAGCGCTTTCTCAAAAAAGCGCTCTAAAATGCACACCCATAACTCATATATGGGTGGGCATATTACAGCGCTTCTCAAACAAGCGCTGTAATATGCCCAACCATAATTTCATATATGGGTGGGCATATTACAGCGCTTTTTGAGAAAGCGCTGTAAAATGCCCACCCATAATTTCATATATGGGTGTGCATATTACAACGCTTTCTCAAAAAAAGCGCTGTAAAATGCCCACCATAATTTCATATTATGGGTCTGCATTTTACAGCGCTTTTCTTGTACATTTTACAAGCGCTTTCTCACGAAAGCGCTGTAAAAGGTGCACCATTAAAGCGCTTTAGAACAACATTTTTACAGCGCTTTGTAAAAAAAGCGCTGTAAAATGTGTGTTTTTTTTTTTTAAAACGCTGTAAATTAATTATTTGAAATGAAAAACGCTTTTAGCTTTTTATGGCATTTTTTTTAAAAAGAGCTGTCTTTTATCTTTGTATCCAAAATTATTTTGATCCAAAATCACTTCACAATCAGTGCACACAACAACAAAACATATTCAAATACCATAGGCAGTTCACACAATCAGTAGAACAGAAATCAGAACTCTGTAACTTTATTAACATATATGTAACTCTGTAATTTACAACCTAAGTAACTACATTCAGATACATATATACAACCTAATTACCTACATTCAGATACGTATATATATATATATATATATAACCTAATTTACAACCTAAACTACATTCAGATCCATATGCATGTTCATATATTGTGTCCTATGATCATTTACATATAATAACTAACAGAATATACATTATATGCACTAGCTACCATATAATATTCAGATCCCTTGCCCAGCAGCAAGCTATTTCCCAGAAAATCAAATAATTTTCCATGTCAAGCACGTACTGACACCATTCTTCCTTTAATTCCATCAGATCATCCTCAGAATATGATGGACTGGAATTGGCAAAGTACTGCAATATAAAAATTGAACATATTATATTAAGTTAGTATCAAATATATAGATAATTTATATATGAAATCATATAATGCAAATACCGTACGTTTTCTGGGATAATAGTTTTATTCTTCTCAACAATCTCCTTCATGAATCTCAATATGTAGTACCCACAGTCGATGTTATTTGTTTGACGAGGGCACTTTATTGAGATCCATGTAATGTTATTAGACTTCTGCTTCGACACTTTAGCACCTCTTTGAGCTCGATAAACTTTTAAGGCACTATCGAATGAATAAATGTGATTATTAGAGCATGAATATATATATATATATATATATATATATATATATATATATATATGTAAGAAAATAAATGAATATTACTTACGTGTCGAGCATAGTCTTTATTTCGGGGTGATTGGTGTAATTGCCGTGCACGGGATCCAAATAGTATATCACTTCAGAGACCGCATTGATTGCAAATAGCACCCAATGTGCCCTACAACAACAAAAAATTGGTTAAGCAATTTTGTTTATACACAACTAATAAATTAAATTCTCATCAATTAAAAAAGATAAAATTACGTACCCTGAATTATATGGTGCCAAGAACAATTTATCACTTTCTTTATTTCCTAAAAACATATCTACAATGTAGTTTTTTACATTCTCTGGATCGAGTTTCCACATCGACATCTTATGTGGAGACAAGAATGAGTATTTATTTGACAGTTTCCTCGTGCACACGACCTTCTCGTACAAAAAACCTTCAATGAAAATTTTAAACTAGATTAATTACCAGTACATTTAATTAATTACAAATAAATGCAATTAAAAGTATTTTTTACCTTATGTACAAGCTGATTACAGTAGCACTCAGCTCCTTATGTTCGAGAAGTTCGTACATGTGCTCCTTTTTGAGGTATTCAATATACTAATCTCCAAAGATGTCTTTATTCATTTGTACGATGGGCGAATCGTTGCTGCTGCCCATGTTCCTTTTTATTTGGATGTCAAGACACGCCCCGTATTTACCAAGGCGTGGCTGACTTTTATTAGGAGCAGCAGCAACAGCGACCGATTTTCCCCGATCCAGATTTTTTGTTGCTGCAAGTTTGGCAGCTTTATTACCCTCCAGCCTTTGTAGTTTGGCAGCCCTATTAACCTCCAATTTTTGAGGTTTGCTGCCTTTTTTTGGCTGTAGGGGTGGTTTATTTATTTGGACCTACAAAAATGAGGTAAAATGTTAGTTTATTGAATCTGAAAAAATGAAAAACCTTAGGCAATAAATGTGACAAACCTTTTCGGGAGATGTAACTGATTTGTTCTTGAGAATCTTTTTTTGGAGGGCAACAAGGTGTGTGGGCCATGCCACGTAACTGCCAATAGCGTCGCTTAAGAACTTCATATCTCCATCGTTGTCCGGTATGGGCAACGGTGCAGTTGGTTCGAAAGCAACCGTAGGCGATACTTTGACATGGCCCGCGGGGATCGGAATATTGTGCAATACTTCTCCCGAAGTATTGTACAATATTCCTTTTCCCACCTTCCGTTGAGTCGGCGAGGACAAGTATAGGACACATGTAGTGACACCTACATCAATAGTTAAAACATAAGTACAGTTAATATATAAGTTTGTTTAATACATAAGTAATTACATAAGCAAGTAAGTAGTAAGTAATTAATTACCTCGGGAATACTCTTCAAACCGACGTTGCAACTCCCGGTTTCACTCTCCATTTGTATTTCAGGTTGGAGCTGAACCGGAAGTTGCTTGTCTTTATTCGTATTCACCAAGAGTGCCACTTGCTCCGATAGGATTCTGAGCTTCTCTAATACTTCCTCGTTGGAAGGTTTTTTGGCGCTTCTCTTGAGGAAAAAGCTTTTGGGAGTTACGCCAAATCCTTTCCCCTCACTCGACCGGAATACTCAGGGACATTAAAAACTTTCCCAAGAATGTCCCTACACGTATCCTTGTTGCCCTCTTGAGTTTCAGAACTTTGTTCAATAATTTCCTAAAATACATGTAACATTAAAAAGATAAGTTCAATAGCATTTTTAAAATACAATATTAAAAAATATTAAAGTGATAATATACTTACACAAAGTTCTACAACTTTCTTGACATTTTCATTATCAACCATTCCTTCTTTATTAACACGCGCTTCCTTCCACAATATATGACGACCCAAGGGTTGATCGGCTTGGGTGTCTTTTCTCTATTCGTTAAAATCATAAACAAAATAATACAAATTAGTTACACACTATAGTTTATAATACAAATTACTTCATTATATAAAAGTGATGTTTAATTACTTACAATTTGTTGTTCAAGGCGTGCATATCCCATACGTGATTTCTTGTATGGGTGTTTTGGGTTGCTTGCCCCGTTCGCGATTTGCCTTACTAATATTCTATATATAAAAAAAATAGCAATTGTGTAAAAAGTTAAAATACGCTACGAATATGAATAATAAAACACAAATGCTAATAAATTAATCACTTACGACAAAACGCCGGGTCAGAACGTTTGGAAACAAATGCACTCCATTCATCCTTTGATATATAATGTTGATATATCTTTGGAGGTTCAGCATTTGTGTTTCCTTCTCTATCTTTAGATAGAAATTTGAGAGATGGGATCTAAATCCACGATGGATTTTCCCAGCAACTCTCAAAACATATGACTTTCGTTCCTCATCAAGAACAAAAGTGGTCTGCAATGAAAACAATTATAAGTAATGTATTTTACAGAAAAAAAATTATAAATGACAAAAGAGTAGATCAAAATATTTACTTGAATGTCATTCCAGATGATATCTTTGGCATCCTTCAACGCCTTATCTCTCCAGTTGTCTATTGTTATTGGGACATTTTGACGAACAACAGCCCCAATATAGCTTACAAACATGGAGCTGTTGGGGTCAACTGGCTGACCACTCTCGTTCCAGCCAACCTAATAAACTCATATAGTAAGTACATGCCCCTAAACCCTAAAAAAGATAAAAGAACACACAGCAAACAAGTATAGTATACCTCAAATTTAATGCCACTACTCCGTGCTTTAATCACCTTTTGCATGATAGTTGCACCACGTTTGACTTCTTTTTCATAAGTCTTAGAGGTGCCAACTTCTTCATTTTGAACTTCTAAATCTTTGTTTGTATCCATTTAACTACAACAAGTTCAACATACACTTTAGTATAACATCAACAAGCTCAACATGCATCATGCATTATTATAAACAAACTCAACATGTATCAGTATATCTTAAAAAAGCTCAACATGCATTTTAATGATTACAAAAAATTTATAACATCAATACCTGAATAATGGTTCGAAGAAAGATGAAATGTAAAGAAAAGAGGGAACGCAGAAAGTTCACAGAAATATGGTTCAAAGAAATAGGATATTGAAGAAATACGTAATGAGGGTTACGTATTTCAATGAAAATATATTGTGTGAAATGGGAGAGATGATCTTGGATGGAAATAAGGTTCGAAACGAAGGAGATGATCGTGGAAATAAGGTTCGTAATGGACGGGATGATAGGGTTTGCAAAAGAAGAGAAGAAATGAAGGTTGAGATGATAGTGAAGTTTACGTAATGAAGAGGAACTGAAGAGGTAACTGTTATATATACGTAACACCCTTTACAGCGCTTTTTATAAGCCTTTTACAGCGCTTATTTTGTAAAGCGCTCTAAAGGCTTCTTTAGTTAAATTTTTAAAAGGCTCTTTTACAAACGCTTTTCCCAAAAACGCTGTAAAAGGACCTCCGTGTGTTATTATGTTATATGAATGCCTTTTACAGCGCTTTCACACATAAGCGCTCTAAAAGGTTCTTTAGTTAAATTTTTAAAAGGCTCTTTTACAGCGCTTTTTTCAAATAAGCGCTGTAAAAGACCTCCGTGTGTTATTATGTTATTTGAATGCCTTTTACAGCGCTTTTACACATAAGCGCTCTAAATGTCTCTTTATGTTAATTTAAGAGGCTCTTTTACAGCGCTTTTCCCAAATAAGCGCTGTAAAAGACCTCCGTGTGTTATTATGTTATATGAATGTTTTTTAAAGCCTTTTACAGTGGTTTTCCACATAAGCGCTCTAAAATGTCTCTTTATGTTAATTTTAAAAGGCTCTTTTACAACGCTTTTTCCAAATAAACGCTGTAAAAGGCCTATTGTTTTTGTGTTTTGTTATGTTATGTTATTTTTTTAAACAAGCTCAACATGCATGCAAACCCACATAGTAGTAACTGGTCACCACAAAAATCCCTTCCTCTTCACCAAACTCTTCTCCTTTTATGCATCTTCTTCACAAACATCAAAGCTTACTCTTTCACAATTCAATCTCCACTCAACACCCTTTTTATCTCTTTACATTCTCTTTCCTTCTTAAATCGAAACTTAATTGGTATTCAGGATCATTGCCATGTTGCGGAAAATGGGTTTGTGTCTGGTGTTTTTGGGGATTCCCATGATGCGTACAAGGTGTTTGAAGAAATGGGTTTGTGTCTGATGTTTTTTGGATTCCCATGATGCGTACAAGGTGTTTGAAGAAATGGGTTTGTGTCTGATGTTTTTTGAATCCCATGATGCGTACAAGGTGTTTGAAGAAAATTAGGTGTCTGATGAATATTATTTTTAAAGCCATTTTACAGCGCTTTGGCAAACAAGCGCTGTAAATGTCTTTTTTACTCACTTTCAAAAGAGTCGTTTACAGCGCTTTGTGTGAAAAGCGCTGTAAAAGGTATAAAAACACTCATTATTTTATTTTTAAAATGATCTTTTACAGCGCTTTTTAAGATAAGCGCTGTAAAATGTCTCTTTATTTTATTTTTGTGTTGGTTTATTTGGGTTGGGATGACATTAAAAACCTTTTTATCATTGTTTATTGGATTAAAAATATTGTTATCATTGTCTTTATCACAATACTTTAGGAGATGATGAATTATTAGAATGAGTATTCTGAAGAATCTATATATATATATGCACTGAGCAAAAGAGAATCTCTCTATTCAGTTCAGTTCAGTTCATGTAAAATTACTAATTTATATTCAGTTCAGTTCATGTAAATCAAGCTAAATATAAAACACTCATTGTTACATGAACTTGGTATAAAAACACTCAAATCAAAGCTAAATATAAGCAGAAAATAAATTAATCAGAACTTAGTATAAAACACTCAATTCATATTACATGCATATTTACAATAACACAGTTCAGATTACATGCATTAGCTTATATAAAACAATTAAACATATACATTAAGATGCCCTTCTTCTTTTCCTGGTGACATTCACATTTGTTTGTCCATTTACAATATGAAACGATGGATTAATCCAAATTCCCTCATCATGATCATCTCTAAGATATAAACCATCATCAATTGAATCAATTTCATGTGGTTGTTGTGATGTTGCAAATAAAAGATCATTACCAACATCTTCATCATTATTGTTATCATCACTTATTTTATTGGTCGATAGGACAACAAAACCATTTATCATTAGAAGGATCAGTGACATAAAACACTTGTTGAGCTTGCGACGCTAAAATAAAAGGCTCGTCTTTGTATCCCACCCTATTAAATCGACAAGCAAGAATCCTGACTCATCAATCTGAACGCCATTATTATTATCGACCCACTTGCAACCAATATGGGAACACGAACATTGTGTAGTCTAACTCCCATATGCGCTCGATAACCCCAAAATATGATAGATTTGCATAAATTGGTTTTGTCTTTGCACTTGAGACATGCATCGCTTCAGCTACGAGAGTGATCACATTTTGCATAGTGGTCTGATCATCTTGTTCTTGGTATAAATGTGTAGCCGTTATAACATAACAGGTGTAAGAAAGACATGTAAGGAGAGCACATGAGTTTTGTAACTGGTAAAAAATCACATAATTTCAAAATTTTGATATTAACCCCGGATCAATTTCAAATAGATTGAGGTGGCTAGCCAA
>PGTU02003603.1:0-19344 GCA_002896215.2 Cicer echinospermum
ATAACTAAGGCTCCACAACCCCCAAGAAACCAACCAAAGCTCTGATTACCACAAAGTAACACCCCGATTTCAAAGCGAGGGTAATATTTTTTTTTTTCAAAAGAAATTAAAACTAAACATGAGAAATAAATGGGAAATCCTTGGATAAATAATTGAGTCATTATAATTCACAAGCAGCGGAAAGTTTTCTCCAAATATAAATCCAAGCATTTACACAAACACATAATGGTACATGGAACCCATTAATAAGATGTCAAACTGATAATATTAGTATAAGTACAGTTTTCCAAAATTAAAATACTCCAACCCAAAAAGAAGGACGTTAGTCCTAATATTCAACATAATCTGATCAATACCTAAAAAACTATACACTGAGTGATCCACGCGCCCCGTGAGATCCTCCTAACGTAGCTCCAGTCAAGCATTCCCAACGTAGGGTACGAACCGGTAGGATCGTCATGGCTCTCATCTGAGGCAAAGCACAGATTTCCACAATAGTTGTAAAAGGTCACCAACCGAAATTAACAGTTAACACATAACATTTAAGTTTTTAAATGCACAAAATAACACTTTCACTAAGCATGCACCTAAAGGATTTTCCATATGCTAAAAGTTCATATAACACATGCCAAATAACATGAAAACAAAATAAGATTCTCAATCCATCAAGTAATACATGACTAACCAAGACATTGATAAATCATGAGCAATCTGTTATCTAACTCAAATAAGAATTTCTACTAAGCAATCGATTGGGCAATCGATTTCTTGAAGGTTTTTAGTGAAATTTGAATTCTGGGTTTAATTCAATCGATTGGGCAATCGATTGGGCAATCTAATTGACAGCATATCTCAGCCCTGACTTAAATTCAATCGATTGGGCAATCAATTGACAGCATATCTCAGCCCCTGACTTAAATTCAATCGATTTCCAAATCGATTTCCGTCAGTTTTGCTGAATTCCTGGCATGGCCAAAATCAATTGGGGAAATCGATTTCATAAAAAGTTTAGGCCCTGTGACTTCCCAAATCGATTGGGAAATCGATTTTCCCTGCTTATCCTTCCAAGAATACTTAAACTAATTCAATCACACTCACACATAACTCCAAAACTTAACACTTAGTAATTCCCACACAATCACCACGACAATTGAGTTTCGAATAGTTTTACAACCCATCACACTTACACACAATAAACAATTCATATCACTTAGCAATTTCAACACAATTACCACGACAACTCGAATTCAGAACACTCAATCATAAACTTGATTCAAACACGACTCGTGTGCCAAGCACCCTAATGCAATGCGTATATGCCAAAATGCATGGACTCGGAATTCCAAACCAAAACCTCCTCGAAGGGCCGTAAATGATAATTGTAGCGCCTATCGCAGGCCAAAGTACCAATTACCGAGGTGCCACCTATCACGGGTCTGCACGATTTACTAAAAAGCTAAATCATAAACGTACTGCCTATCACAGGCCCGTATCTTTTACGAGGTGCCACCTATCACAGTCTGCACGATTTACTAAAATAACGTAAATTGTAAATGTACCGCCTATCACAGGCCAAAGTACTATTTACCAAGGTGCCACCTATCACGGGTGCACAATTACAAAAAGCGAAAACAATAAACGTACTGCTATCACGGGCCCGTATCGTTTATCGAGTCCACCTATCACGGTGCACGGTTTTCAAAAAACGTAATCATAAATGTACCGCCTATCACAGGCCAAAGTACTATTTATCAATGTGCCACCTATCACGGGTCTGCACATTTACAAAAAGCATGAAATGCATGAGCATATACTGACTCCATCCACAACAATCGTTAAGCAATGCAGATATTAAAAGATTCCCCATTTTTAATACTCATTTAACTTAAACGATTTCACACAAATATTAAGCAAACAGAAATATTAGAGATTCCCCATTCTTAATACTCTTTTGAACTTAAACGATTTTCAAAACAACTTTAATTAAACAGAAATTTAAGAGATTCCCCATTCTTAATACTCTTTTAACTTAATGATTTCCAAAACGAATGTTAATTAAACAAGACATTAAGAGATTCCCCATTCTTAATACTCATTTAACTTAAACGATTTTCAAAACAAAACATTAAGTAAAACCGAGATATTAAAGATTCCCCATTTTTAATACTCGTTTAACTCTAATGGTTTTCAAATTTCACAACAAAGCCAACTCAAAGATATTATCAAATTCAATTCACAATCCACACCAAAACACATCAAATTTCATCGGTATTAACTTAGAACACGTCAAATACGACGAACACAAATCAACATAACATAACACTCAAACACATCAAATTACATTTACTCAAAATCATACACAAATGAGTTAAATTCATTTTGCACAAACAGCCCTATTGGATGCACAAGATTGGTTAAAAACCCTAATTGACTATAATAAGCCTAGGGAGGACAAAAATGACAAAAATGTTAATCCAATGACACAAAACAAACCTATTGGATGCAGAAGATTTTTTAAAAACCCTAATTTGACTAGAATAAGCATAGGGAGGACGAAAATGACCTACAGGTTCATCCAATGACACAAACACACCTATTGAAGGCACAAGATGGTTAGAAACACTAATTGGACTAGAATAAGCCTAGGGAGGACAATAATGACCTAAAAATGTTAACCCGTTGAAACAAACACACGTATTGGTTGCTCAAGATTGGTAAAAACCTTAATTGGACTAGAATATGCCTAGGGAGGACGAAAATGACCTAAATGTTAATCCAATGATACAAACACACGTATTGGATGCCCAAGATTGGTTAGAAACACTAATTGAACTAGAATATGCGTAGGGATGACGAAAATGACCTAAAGGTTAATCCAATGACACAAACACACCTATGGGATGCACAAGATTGGTTAAAAACCCTAATTAGACTGGAATAAGCCTAGGGAGGACTAAAATGACCTAAATGTTAATCCAATGACACAAACACACATATTGGTGGTACAAGATTGGATAAAAACCCTAATTGGACTAGAATAAGCCTTAGGAAGACGAAAAATGATCTAAATGTTAATCCGATGACAACAAATGAATTTGTTGGATGCACAAGATTGGTTAGAAACCCTAATTGGACTAGAATAAGCCTAGGGAGGACGAAAATGACCTAAATTGTAATCCTATGACACAAAAACAAGTATTAGATGCACAAGATTGGACAAAACCCTAATTAGACTAGAATAAGCCTATGATGGACGAAAGTGACCTAAAGTAATAATCCAATGACACAACAAATATATTTGATGCACAAGATTGGTGAAAAACCTTAATTGGACTAGAATAAGCCTTGTTAGGACGAAAATGACCTAAATGTTAATCCAATGACACAAGCACACGTATTGGATGGACAAGATTGGTTAAAAACACTAATGGACAAGAATAAGCCTAGGGAGGACAAAAATGACCAAAATGTTAATCCAATGACACAACACACCAATTGGATGCACAAGATTGGTAAAAACCTTAATTGGACTAGAATAAGCCTAGGGAGGATGAAAATGACCTAGATGTTAATCCAATTACACAAATGAACTTATTGGATGCACAAGATTGTTTAAAAACCGTAATTGGACAAGAAAAAGCCTAGGGTGCAATAAAATGACCTAAATGTTAATCCAATGACACAAACATACCTATTGGATGCACAAGATTGGATAAAAACCCTAATTGGACTAGAATAAGCCTATGAAGGACGAAAATGACCTAAATGTTGATCAAATGACAAAAGCAAACCTATTGGATGCACAAGATTTGTTACAAACCCTAATTGGACTAGAGTAAGCCTAGGGTGGACGAATATGACTTAAATGTTAATCCAAAGACACAAAAGAACTTATTGGATGCTCAAGATTGGTTAAAAACCCTATTTGGACTAGAATAAGCCTAGGGAGCACGAAAATGACCTAAATGTTAATCCAATTACACACCTATTGGATGCACAAGATTGGTTAAAAACCTTAAATGGACTAGAATAAGCCTAGGGAGGACAAAAATGACCTAAATGTTAATCAATGACACAAACACACCTATTGGATGCACAAGATTGGTTAAAAAACCCTAATTGGACTAGAATAAACCTAGAGAGGACGAAAATGACCTAAAATGTTAATCCAATGACAAAATGAACCTATTGGATGCACAAGATTGGTTAAAAAACCCTAATTGGACTAGAATAAGCATAGGGAGCACGAAAATGACCTAAATGTTCATCCAATGACAAAAACACACCTATTGAATGCACAAGAGTGGTTAGAAACCTAATTGGACAAGAATAAGCCTAGGGAGGACGAAAAATGACCTAAATGTTCATCCAATGACACAAACACACCTATTGGATGCACAAGATTGGTAAAAACCCTAATTGGACTAAGAATAAGCCTAGGGAGGACGAAAATGACCTAAATGTTAATCCAATGACAAAAACAAACCTATTGGATGCACAAGATTGGTGAAAAAACCCTAATTTGACTAGAATAAGCCTATGGAGGACGAAATGACCTAAATGTCAATCCAATGGAGACAAATCACCTATTGGATGCACAAGATAGGTTAGAAACACTAATTGAACAAGAATAAGCCTAGGTAGGACGAAAATGACCTAAATGTTCATCCAATGACACAAACACACCTATTGGATGCACAAGATTGGTTAAAAACCCTAATTGGACTAGAATAAGCCTAGGGAGGACGAAATGACCTAAATGTTAATCCAATGACACACACCTATTGGATGCACAAGAATGGTTAAAAACCCTAATTGGACTAAAATAAGCCCTGGGAGGACGAAAATGACCTAAATGTTAATCCAATGACACAAATGATTTTATTGGATGCACAAGAATGGTTAAAAACCCTAATTGGACAAGAATAAGCCTATGAGGACGAAAATGACCTAAATGTTCATCCAATGACACGAACACAACATATTGGATGCACAAGATTGGTTAAAAACCCTAATTGGATTAGAATAAGCCTTTGGAGGACGAAAATGACCTAAATGTTAATCCAATGACACAAACACACCTATTGGATGCACAAGATTGGATAAAAACCCTAATTGGACTAGAATAAGCCTAGGGAGGACGAAAATGACCTAAATGTTAATCCAATGACACAAATGAACTTATTAGATGCACAAGATTGGTTAAAAACCCTAAATGGACTAGAATAAGCCTAGGGAGCACGAAAATGACCTAAATGTTCATCCAATGACACAAAACAAACTATTGGATGCAAAAGATTGGTTAAAAACCCTAATTGGACTAGAATAAACCTAGGGAGGACGAAAATGACCTAAATGTTAATCCAATGACACAAACACACCTATTGGATGCACAAGATTGGTTAAAAACCCTAATTGGACTAGAATAAGCCTGAGGAGGACGAAAATGACCTAAATGTTAATCCAATGACACAAACACACTTATTGGATGCACAAGATTGGTTAAAACCCTAATTGGACTAGAATAATCCTAGGGAGGACGAAAATGACCTAAATGTTAATCCAATGACACAAACACACACTATTGGATGCACAAGATTGTTAAAAACACTAATTAGACTAGAATAAGCCTAGGGATGACGAAAATGACCTAAATGTTAATCCAATGACACAAACGCAACCTATTGGATGCACAAGATTGGTTAAAAACCTAATTGGACTAGAATAAGCCTAGGGAGGACGAAAATGACCTAAATGTTCATCCAATGACACAAAAACACGTATTGGATGCACAAGATTGGTTAAAAACCCTAATTGGACAAGAATAAGCCTAGGGAGGACGAAAATGACCTAAATGTTAATCCAATGACACAAAAAACTTATTTGATGCACAAGATTGGTTAAAAACCTTAATTGGACAAGAATAAGCCTAGTGAGGACGAAAATGACCTAAATGTTAATCCAATGACACAAACACATGTATTGGATGCACAAGATTGGTTAAAAACCCTAATTGGAATAGAAATAAGCCTAGGGAGGACGAAAATGACCTAAATGTTAATCAATGACACAATGAACCTATTGGATGCACAAGATTGGTTAAAAACACTAATTGGACAAGAATAAGCCTAGGGAGGACGAAAATGACCTAAATGTTAATCCAATGACACAAACACACCTATTGGATGCACAAGATTGGTTAAAAACCCTAATTGGACAAGAATAAGCCTAGGGAGGACGAAAATGACCTAAATGTTCATCCAATGACACAAATGAACTTATTGGATGCACAAGATTTGTTAAAAACCCTAATTGACAAGAATAAGCCTAGGGAGGACGAAAATGACCTAAATGTTAATCCAATGACACAAATGAACTTATTGGATGCACAAGATTGGTTAAAAACCCTAATTGGACTAGAATAAGCCTAGGGAGGACGAAAATGACCTAAATGTTAATCCAATGACACAAAACACCTATATTGGATGCACAAGATTTGTTAAAACTGTTAATTGGACTAGAATAAGCCTAGGGAGGACGAAAATGACCTAAATGTTAATCCAATGACACAAACAAAGATATATTGATGCACAAGATTGGTTAAAAACCCTAATTGGACTAGAATAAGCCTTGTGAGGACGAAAAATGACCTAAATGTTAATCCAATGACACAAACACATCTATTGGATGCACAAGATTGGTTAAAAACCTTAATTGGACTAGAATAAGCCTTAGGAGGACGAAAATAACCTAAATGTTCAATCCAATGACAGAAATGAACTTATTGGATGCACAAGATTGGTTAAAAACCCTAATTGGACTAGAATAAGCCTAGGGAGGACGAAAATGACCTAAATGTTAATCCAATGACACAAACACACACCTATTGGATGCACAAGAATTGTTAAAAAAACCCTAATTGGACTAGAATAAGCCTAGGGAGGACGAAAATGACCTAAATGTAAATCCAATGACACAAATGAACTTATTTGATGCACAAGATTGTTTAAAAACCCTAATTGGACAAGAATAAGCCTAGGGAGGACGAAAATGACCTAAATGTTAATCCAATGACACAAAACACACGTATTGGATGCACAAGATTGGTTAAAAACGCCTAATTGGACTAGAATAAATCCTAGGGAGGACGAAAATGAACTAAATGTTAATCCAATGACACAAACACACCTATTGGATGCACAAGATTGGTTAAAAACACTAATTGGACTAGAATAAGCCTAGGGATGACGAAAATGACCTAAATGTTAATCCAATGACACAAACACACCTATTGGATGCACAAGATTTGGTTAAAAACCCTAATTGGACTAGAATAAGCCTAGGGAGGACGAAAATGACCTAAATGTTAATCCAATGACACAAATGAACTTAATGGATGCACAAGATTGGTTAAAAACCCTAATTGGACTAGAATAAGCCTAGTGAGGACGAAAATGACCTAAATGTTAATCCAATGACACAAACACACGTTTTGGATGCACAAGATTGGTTATAAAACCCTATTGGACTAGAATAAGCCTAGGGAGGACGAAAATGACCTAAATGTAAATCCAATGACACAAATGAATTTATTGGATGCACAAGATTGGTTAAAAACCCTAATTGGACTAGAATAAGCCTAGAGAGGACGAAAATGACCTAAATGTTCATCCAATGACACAAACACACGTATTGGATGCACAAGATTGGTTAAAAACCCTAATTGGACAAGAATAAGCCTAGGGATGACGAAAATGACCTAAATGTTAATCCAATGACACAAAATGAACTATTGGATGCACAAGATTGGTTAAAAACCCTAATTGGACTAGAATAAGCCTTGGGAGGACGAAAATGACCTAAATGTTAATCCAATGACACAAACACACCTATTGGATGCACAAGATTGGTTAAAAACCCTATTGGACTAGAATAATCCTAGGGAGACGAAAATGACCTAAATGTTAATCCAATGACACAAAACACACTTATTGGATGCACAAGATTGGTTAAAAACACTAATTGGACTAGAATAAGCCTAGGGAGGACGAAAATGACCTAAATGTTCATCCAATGACACAAAACAACCTATTGGATGCACAAGATTGGTTAAAAAACCTAATTGGACTAGAATAAGCCTAGGGAGGACGAAAATGACCTAAATGTTAATCCAATGACACAAATGAACTTATTGGATGCACAAGATTGGTTAAAAACCCTAATTGGACTAGAATAAGCCTAGGGAGGACAAAAATGACCTAAATGTTAATCCAATGACACAAACACACTATATTGATGCACAAGATTTGTTAAAAAACCTAATTGGACAAGAATAAGCCTAGGGAGGACGAAAATGACCTAAATGTTTCATCAATGACACAAACACATCTATTGGATGCACAAGATTGGTTAAAAACCCCTAATTGGGGTTAGAATAAGCCTAGGGAGGACGAAAATGACCTAAATGTTAATCCAATGACACAAAATGAACATATTGGATGCACAAGATTGGTTAAAAAACCTAATTGGACAAGAATAAGCCTAGGGAGGACGAAAATGACCTAAATGTTAATCCAATGACACAAACACATCTATTGGATGCACAAGATTGGTTAAAAACCCTAATTGGACAAGAATAAGCCTAGGGGAGGACGAAAATGACCTAAATGTTAATCCAATGACACAAAATGAACTTATTGGATGCACAAGATTGGTTTAAAAACCCTAATTGGACAAGAATAAGCCTAGGGAGGACGAAAATGACCTAAATGTTAATCCAATGACACAAACACACTTATTGGATGCACAAGATTGGTTAAAAACCTTAATTGGACAAGAAATAAGCCTATAGGAGGACGAAAATGACCTAAATGTTAAATCCAATGACACAAATGAACTTATTGATGCACAAGATTGGTTAAAAACCCCTAATTGGACTAGAATAAGCCTAGTGAGACAAGAAAATGACCTAAATGTTAATCCAATGACAAAAACACAACTTATTGGATTGCACAAGATTTTTTAAAAACCCTACTTATTGGATGCACAAGATTGGTTAAAAACCCTTAATTGGATTAGAATAAGCCTAGGGAGGACGAAAATGACCTAAATGTTAATCCAATGACACACAATGACACTTATTGGATGCACAAGATTGGTTAAAAACCCTAATTGGACAAGAATAAGCCTATGGAGGACGAAAAATGACCTAAATGTTCATCCAATGACACAAACACACCTATTGGATGCACAAGATTGGTTAAAAACCCTAATTGGACAAGAATAAGCCTAGGGAGGACGAAAATGACCTAAATGTTAATCCAATGACACAAATGAACTTATTGGATGCACAAGATTGGTTAAAAACCCTAATTGGACAAGAATAAGCCTAGGGAGGACGAAAATGACCTAAATGTTCATCCAATGACACAAAACAACTTATTGGATGCACAAGATTGGTTAAAAACCCTAATTGGACAAGAATAAGCTAGGGAGGACGAAAATGACCTAAATGTTCATCCAATGACACAAATGAACCTTATTGGATGCACAAGATTGGTTAAAAACCCTAATTGGACAAGAATAAGCCTAGGAGGACGAAAATGACCTAAATGTTCATCCAATGACACACAACACACCTATTGGATGCACAAGATTGGTTAAAAACCCTAATTGGACAAGAATAAGCCTAGGGAGGACGAAAATGACCTAAATGTTCATCCAATGACACAAATGAACCTATTGGATGCACAAGAGATTGGTTAAAAACCTAATTGGACAAGAATAAGCCTTAGGGAGGACGAAAATGACCTAAATGTTAATCCAATGACACAAATGAACTTATTGGATGCACAAGATTGGTTAAAAACCCTAATTGGACAAGAATAAGCCTAGGGAGGACGAAAATGACCTAAATGTTCATCCAATGACACAAACACACCTATTGGATGCACAAGATTGGTTAAAAACCCTAATTGGACAAGAATAAGCCTAGGGAGGACGAAAATGACCTAAATGTTCATCCAATGACACAAATGAACTTATTGGATGCACAAGATTGGTTAAAAACCCTAATTGGACAAGAATAAGCCTAGGGAGGACGAAAATGACCTAAATGTTAATCCAATGACACAAACACACCTATTGGATGCACAAGATTGGTTAAAAACCCTAATTGGACAAGAATAAGCCTAGGGAGGACGAAAATGACCTAAATGTTAATCCAATGACACAAATGAACTTATTGGATGCACAAGATTGGTTAAAAACCCTAATTGGACAAGAATAAGCCTAGGAGGACGAAAATGACCTAAATGTTCATCCAATGACACAATGAACTTATTGGATGCACAAGATTGGTTAAAAACCCTAATTGGACAAGAATAAGCCTAGGGAGGACGAAAATGACCTAAATGTTTCATCCAATGACACAAACACACCTATTGGATGCACAAGATTGGTTAAAAACCCTAATTGGACAAGAATAAGCCTAGGGAGGACGAAAATGACCTAAATGTTCATCCAATGACACAAACACACCTATTGGATGCACACAAGATTGGTTTAAAACCCTAATTGGACAAGAATAAGCCTAGGGAGGACGAAAATGACCTAAATGTTAATCCAATGACACAAATGAACTTATTGGATGCACAAGATTGGTTAAAAACCCTAATTGGACAAGAATAAGCCTAGGGAGGACGAAAATGACCTAAATGTTCATCCAATGACACAAATGAACTTATTGGATGCACAAGATTGGTTAAAAACCCTAATTGGACAAGAATAAGCCTAGGGAGGACGAAAATGACCTAAATGTTAATCCCAATGACACAAACACACCTATTGGATGCACAAGATGGTTAAAAACCCTAATTGGACAAGAATAAGCCTAGGGAGGACGAAAATGACCTAAATGTTAATCCAATGACACAAATGAACTTATTGGATGCACAAGATTGGTTAAAAACCCTAATTGGACAAGAATAAGCCTAGGGAGGACGAAAATGACCTAAATGTTCATCCAATGACACAAAACACACCTATTGGATGCACAAGATTGGTTAAAAACCCTAATTGGACAAGAATAAAGCCTAGGGAGGACGAAAATGACCTAAATGTTCATCCAATGACACAAATGAACTATTGGATGCACAAGATTGGTTAAAAACCCTATTGGACAAGAATAAACCTAGGGAGGACGAAAATGACCTAAATGTTCATCCAATGACACAAAACACACCTATTGGATGCACAAGATTGGTTAAAAACCCTAATTGGACAAGAATAAGCCTAGGGAGGACGAAAATGACCTAAATGTTCATCCAATGACACAAATGAACTTATTGGATGCACAAGATTGGTTAAAAACCCTAATTGGACAAGAATAAGCCTAGGGAGGACGAAAATGACCTAAATGTTCATCCAATGACACAAATGAACTTATTGGATGCACAAGATTGGTTAAAACCCTAATTGGACAAGAATAAGCCTAGGGAGGACGAAAATGACCTAAATGTTCATCCAATGACACAAATGAACCTATTGGATGCACAAGATTGGTTAAAAACCTAATTGGACAAGAATAAGCCTAGGGAGGACGAAAATGACCTAAATGTTCATCCAATGACACAAACACACTTATTGGATGCACAAGATTGGTTAAAAACCCTAATTGGACAAGAATAAGCCTAGGGAGGACGAAAATGACCTAAATGTTCATCCAATGACACAATGAACACCTATTGGATGCACAAGATTGGTTAAAAACCCTAATTGGACAAGAATAAGCCTAGGGAGGACGAAAATGACCTAAATGTTCATCCAATGACACAAATGAACTTATTGGATGCACAAGATTGGTTAAAAACCCTAATTGGACAAGAATAAGCCTAGGGAGACGAAAATGACCTAAATGTTCATCCAATGACACAAACACACCTATTGGATGCACAAGATTGGTTAAAAACCCTAATTGGACTAGAATAAACCTAGGGAGGACGAAAATGACCTAAATGTCAATCCAATGACACTTATTGGATGCACAAGATTGGATGCACTAGATTGGACAAGAAAACCTAGGGAGGACGAAATTGACCTAAATGTTACGAAATGACACACCAATGACACCTATTGGATGCACAAGATTGGTTAAAAACCCTAATTGGACAAGAATAAGCCTAGGGAGGACGAAAATGACCTAAATGTTCATCCAATGACACAAATGAACTTATTGGATGCACAAGATTGGTTAAAAACCCTAATTGGACAAGAATAAGCCTAGGGAGGACGAAAATGACCTAAATGTTCATCCAATGACACAAACACACCTATTGGATGCACAAGATTGGTTAAAAACCCTAATTGGACAAGAATAAGCCTAGGGAGGACGAAAATGACCTAAATGTTCATCCAATGACACAAACAACTTATTGGATGCACAAGATTGGTTAAAACCCTAATTGGACAAGAATAAACCTAGGGAGGACGAAAATGACCTAAATGTTCATCCAATGACACAAATGACACTTATTGGATGCACAAGATTGGTTAAAAACCCTAATTGGACAAGAATAAGCCTAGGGAGGACGAAAATGACCTAAATGTTCATCCAATGACACAAACACACCTATTGGATGCACAAGATTGGTTAAAAACCCTAATTGGACAAGAATAAGCCCTAGGGAGGACGAAAATGACCTAAATGTTCATCCAATGACACAAAATGAACTTATTGGATGCACAAGATTGGTTAAAAACCCTAATTGGACAAGAATAAGCCTAGGGAGGACGAAAATGACCTAAATGTTCATCCAATGACACAAACACACCTATTGGATGCACAAGATTGGTTAAAAACCCTAATTGGACAAGAATAAGCCTAGGGAGGACGAAAATGACCTAAATGTTCATCCAATGACACAAATGAACTTATTGGATGCACAAGATTGGTTAAAAACCCTAATTGGACAAGAATAAGCCTAGGGAGGACGAAAATGACCTAAATGTTCATCCAATGACACAAATGAACTTATTGGATGCACAAGATTGGTTAAAAACCCTAATTGGACAAGAATAAGCCTAGGGAGGACGAAAATGACCTAAATGTTCATCCAATGACACAAATGAACTTATTGGATGCACAAGATTGGTTAAAAACCCTAATTGGACAAGAATAAGCCTAGGAGGACGAAAATGACCTAAATGTTCATCCAATGACAAAATGAACCTATTGGATGCACAAGATTGGTTAAAAACCCTAATTGGACAAGAATAAGCCTAGGGAGGACGAAAATGACCTAAATGTTCATCCAATGACACAAACACACCTATTGGATGCACAAGATTGGTTAAAAACCCTAATTGGACTAGAATAAGCCTAGGGAGGACGAAAATGACCTAAATGTTCATCCAATGACACAAATGAACTTATTGGATGCACAAGATTGGTTAAAAACCCTAATTGGACAAGAATAAGCTTAGGAGGACGAAAATGACCTAAATGTTCATCCAATGACACAAACACAACTATTGGATGCACAAGATTGGTTAAAAACCCTAATTGGATTAGAATAAGCTTAGGGAGGACGAAAATGACCTAAATGTTCATCCAATGACACAAACACACCTATTGGATGCACAAGATTGGTTAAACACCCCTAAATGGACAAGAATAAGCCTAGGGAGGACGAAAATGACCTAAATGTTCATCCAATGACACAACACACATATTGGATGCACAAGAATGGTTAAAAACCCTAATTGGACAAGAATAAGCCTATGGAGGACGAAAATGACCTAAATGTTCATCCAATGACACAAACACACCTATTGGATGCACAAGATTGGTTAAAAACCCTAATTGGACTAGAAAAACCTAGGGAGGACGAAAATGACCTAAATGTTAATCCAATGACACAAATGAACATATTGGATGCACAAGATTGGTTAAAAACCCTAATTGGACAAGAATAAGCCTAGGGAGGACGAAAATGACCTAAATGTTCATCCAATGACACAAATGAACTTATTGGATGCACAAAGATTGGTAAAAAACCCTAATTGGACAAGAATAAGCCTAGGGAGGACGAAAATGACCTAAATGTTCATCCAATGACACAAATGAACTTATTGGATGCACAAGATTGGTTAAAAACCCTAATTGGACAAGAATAAGCCTAGGGAGGACGAAAATGACCTAAATGTTCATCCAATGACACAAACACAACTTATTGGATGCACAAGATTGGTTAAAAACCCTAATTGGACAAGAATAAAGCCTAGGGAGGACGAAAAATGACCTAAATGTTCATCCAATGACACAAACACACCTATTGGATGCACAAGATTGGTTAAAAACCCTAATTGGACAAGAATAAGCCTAGGGAGGACGAAAATGACCTAAATGTTAATCCAATGACACAAATGAACTTATTGGATGCACAAGATTGGTAAAAAACCCTAATTGGACAAGAATAAGCCTAGGAGGACGAAAATGACCTAAATGTTCATCCAATGACACAAACACACCTATTGGATGCACAAGATTGGTTAAAAACCCTAATTGGACAAGAAATAAGCCTAGGAGGACGAAAATGACCTAAATGTTAATCCAATGACACAAATGAACTTATTGGATGCACAAGATTGGTTAAAAACCCTAATTGGACAAGAATAAGCCTAGGGAGGACGAAAATGACCTAAATGTTGATCCAATAACCTATGATGCACAATCCAATAACACAAAATGACATGTCATCCAATGGATGCACAAGATTGGTTAAAAACCCTAATTGGACAAGAATAAACCTAGGGAGGACGAAAATGACCTAAATGTTAATCCAATGACACAAACACACCTTATTGGATGCACAAGATTGGTTAAAAACCCTAATTGGACAAGAATAAGCCTAGGAGGACGAAAATGACCTAAATGTTCATCCAATGACACAAATGAACTTATTGGATGCACAAGATTGGTTAAAAACCCTAATTGGACAAGAATAAGCCTAGGGAGGACGAAAATGACCTAAATGTTCATCCAATGACACAAATGACACCTATTGGATGCACAAGATTGGTTAAAAACCCTAATTGGACAAGAATAAGCCTAGGGAGGACGAAAATGACCTAAATGTTCATCCAATGACACAAACAAACTTATTGGATGCACAAGATTGGTTAAAAACCCCTAATTGGACAAGAATAAGCCTAGGGAGGACGAAAATGACCTAAATGTTAATCCAATGACACAAACACACCTATTGGATGCACAAGATTGGTTAAAAACCCTAATTGGACAAGAATAAGCCTAGGGAGGACGAAAATGACCTAAATGTTCATCCAATGACACAAATGAACTTATTGGATGCACAAGATTGGTTAAAAACCCTAATTGGACAAGAATAAGCCTAGGGAGGACGAAAATGACCTAAATGTTCATCCAATGACACAAACACACTTATTGGATGCACAAGATTGGTTAAAAACCCTAATTGGACAAGAATAAGTCTAGGGAGGACGAAAATGACCTAAATGTTCATCCAATGACACAAATGAACTATTGGATGCACAAGATTGGTTAAAAAACCCTAATTGGACAAGAATAAGCCTAGGGAGGACGAAAATGACCTAAATGTTCATCCAATGACACAAACACACCTATTGGATGCACAAGATTGGTTAAAAACACTAATTGGACAAGAATAAACCTAGGAGGACGAAAATGACCTAAATGTTCATCCAATGACACAAAACACACCTATTGGATGCACAAGATTGGTTAAAAACCCTAATTGGACAAGAATAAAACCTAGGGAGGACGAAAATGACCTAAATGTTAATTCCATGACACAAATGAACTTATTGGATGCACAAGATTGGTTTTAAAAACCCTAATTGGACAAGAATAAGTCTAGGGAGGACGAAAATGACCTAAATGTTCATCCAATGACACAAACACACCTATTGGATGCACAAGATTGGTTAAAAACCCTAATTGGACTAGAATAAACCTAGGGAGGACGAAAATGACCTAAATGTTAATCCAATGACACAAATAAACTTATTGGATGCACAAGATTGGTTAAAAACCCTAATTGGACAAGAATAAGCCTAGGGAGGACTAAAGTGACCTAAATGTTCATCCAATGACTCAAATGAACTTATTGGATGCACAAGATTGGTTAAAAACCTTAATCGGACTAGAATAAGCCTAGGGAGCACGAATTTGACCTAAATGTTCATCCAATGAAACAAATACACTTGTTGGATGCACAAGATTGGATAAAACCCCTAGTTGGACTAGAATAAGCCTAGGGAGGAAAAAATGACCTAATTGTTAATCCAATTACACAAACACACCTATTGAACGCACAAGATTGGTTAGACAAACTAATTGAACTAGAATAACCTAAAGGACGAAAATGACCTAATTGGACTAGAATAAGCCTATGAAGGACGAAAATGACCTAAATATAAATGGATTGACACAAACACACGTATTGGATGGACAAGATTGGATAAAAACGCTAATTGGACTAGAAAAAGCCTACGAATGACGAAAATTTCCTAAATGTTATCCAGCGACACAAATGAACTTATTGGATGCACAAGATTGGTTATAAACCCAAATTGGACTCCAATAAGCCTAGGGAGAACGAAAGTTACCTAAATGTTAATTCAATCACACAAACACACCTATTGGATGAACAAGATAGGTTAAAAACCCTAAATGGACTAGAACAAGCCTAGGGAGCACGAAATGACCTAATTGTTAATCCAACGACAGAAATGAATTTATTGGATGTGTAAGACCCATAATTTTAAAGTATACTTTATGTATTTTTGTATATTTTGGATATTGGCTTGGAGGCTTTTTAGCCAAAGTTATTATTAATTTGGAGTTTAAATGATCAAAAGATATTTTGATGCCGTTTAAAATTTACTCGTCGATAAATAAATTAAATTAAGTGCGGTGAATCCTTTACGGAGAATTTAATGCGTTACGAGTAAAATGGTAATTTAACAAATATCTAGATATTTTGAGATTTTGTTAAAAAATATATATATATATATATATATATATATATTTATATACCTATTTGTTTGGAAAGAAAAGGAAAAGAATAGAAAAGAGAGAAAAGGAAATAGGAAGAAAAGAAAAATAGAAGGAAGGAAAAGGAAAGGAAAAGCATTTCCATCTTCTTCCTCCTGTGCCTACGCGAAACCCATTTCTTATTCTTCTTGGTTTTGCTTTCTTTTTCGTTCCTTTTCTCAAGATTAGAAACCCAAGGTTTGGTGAGTGTGAGAGAGAAGATTACTCAACTTCATTCTTCTTGTTTGATTCGAAAACGAAGAAAAACGGTGTTAGGGATTTCAAAACCGTTAAACACAAACCTTCCCGTTTCATCTAGATCTAAGCTTCGTTTCGCAAAGGGATAGAAGGGAAAGTTGCTCACCACCACACTACGGTGCTAGTGGACTAACTTGGAAGCGACGTTGCGAGCGGAGATTTTACCGGATTTACTCGCGGTACCGGAAACGCACGTTAAAGCTAACGTTAAGGTAAGGGCTCCTTCCAAACTTTTAGTTTGCATTTAGGGCCTTATCTGTGGTTGTGTGAAAACGAATTTTGTTAGGATTGGAGTATTGTTTTTGGGAAAAATGAATTTAAACTCATTTATGTATGATTTTGAGTAAATGAAACTTGTGTGTTTGAGTAGTGGATTGTGTCGATTTATGTTCGTTGTTTTTGACGTGTTCTTAATTGATATTGATGAAATTTGATATGTGTATGGTTGAATTTTGTGGAAGAATGAATTGATGTGTTTTGATGTGGGTTGAAAGTATGTTTGAGTTTGTTTTGTGTGGAATTTGAAAAACCATTAAGTTAAACGAGGATTAAGAATGGGGAATCTCTTAATGTCTTGTTTACTTAATGTGTGTTTGTGAAAATCTTTTAAGTTAATTGGATATTAAGAATGGGGAATCTCTTAATGTATGGGTTACTTAATGTTGTTTTGAAAATCGTTTAAGTTAACTGGGCGTTAAGAATGAGGAATCTCTTAATGTCTCAGTTACTTAATGTTTGTTTTGAAAATCGTTTCAGTAAATGAGTATTAAGAATGGGGAATCTCTTAATGTCTTGTTTACTAAATGTTCTGTGTGGAAATCGTTTAAGTCAAAAGTTATATTAAGAATGGGGAATCTCTTAATATGTCTGTTTGCTTAATGTTTTGTTTTGAAAATCATTAAGTTAATTGAGTATTAAGAATGGGGAATCTCTTAATATTTGCGTTTACTTAATGTCGTCGTGAAAATGATTTTGTGGAGAAATGAATTGTTGTGTTTTGGCGTGAATTGTGTAATAAATTTGTGAATACGTTTGAGTTCGTTCTGTGTGGAATTTGAAAACCATTAGAGTTAAACGAGTATTAAGAATGGGGAATCTCTTAATGTCTCGTTTACTTAATGTGTGTTTGTTTGTGAAAAATCGTTTTAAGTTAAATGAGTATTAAGAATGGGGAATCTCTTAATTTCTCGTTTACTTAATGTTTGTTTTGAAAGTCGTTTAAGTTAAATGAGTATTAAGAATGGGGAATCTCTTAATGTCTCGTTTACTTAATATTTGTTTTGAAAATCGTTTAAGTTAAATAAGTATTAAGAATGGGGAATCTCTTAATGACTTATTTATTTAATGTTGTTTTGAAATCGTTTAAGTTAACTGGGCGTTAAGAATGGGGAATCTCTTAATGTCTTGGTTACTTAATGTTTGTTTTGAAAATCGTTTAAGTTAAATGAGAATTAAGAATGGGGAATCTCTTAATGTCTTGTTACTTATGTGTGTTTTGGTAAATCGTGCTGACCCGCGATAGGTGGCACCTTGGTAAACGGTACGGGTCCGTGATAGGCAGTACGTTTACGATTTACGTTTTGGTAAGTTGTGCTGACCCGTGATAGGTGGCATCTCGGTAAACAATACTGACCCGTGATAGGTGGCATCTCGGTAAACAATACTGACCCGTGATAGGTGGTACGTTTACGACTTACGTTCCTTGGTGAATTGTGTTTGTCCGTGAGCGAATGCACAGGTGTTTGTCCGTGAGAGACTACGCCCTGGTGAATTGTGTTTTTCCGTGAGAGACTGCACAGGAGTTTGTATGTGAGAGACTACGCCCTAGTTTAAGTTAAATGAGAATTAAGAATGGGGAATCTCTTAATGTCTTGTTTACTTATGTGTGTTTTGGTAAATCGTGCTGACCCGCGATAGGTGGCACCTTGGTAAACGGTACGGGCCCGTGATAGGCAGTACGTTTACGATTTACGTTTGGTAAGTTGTGCTGA
>PGTU02003604.1:0-14001 GCA_002896215.2 Cicer echinospermum
ACTTATCTGTGGTGGTGTGGGAAGGAATTTGTTAGGGTTAAATGTATCGATTTGGGGAAAAACGAGAACTAGAGCGTTATGGGTAAAACTTAGAGTTAGGTTTTTGTTTATAATGTTGAATGTTACGTGGTAAATGAATTTGAATGTCATTGTGTTATGATTATGAGTAAAGAGAAATTTGATGTATCTGGGTGTTATGTTTGCTTTGATTGTGTTCGTTGTATTTGGCGTGTCCATACTTAGATGGTTGTTAATGGTGTGGTTGTTGTGAATTATGGTTTGAATGTGAGAGTATGTTTGAGTTTGTTTCGTGGAATTTGAAAACCATTAGAGTTAAACGAGTATTAAAATGGGGAGTCTTTTAATACCTCGGTTTACTTAATGTGCATTTGAGGAAAAAGGTTTAAGTTAACTGGGCGTTGAGAATGGGGAATCTCTTAATGTCCGGTTACTTAACGATCGTTTTTTGAAAATCGTTTCGGTAAATGAGTGTTAAGAATGGGGAATCTCTTAATGACTCATTTACTGAATGTTTTGTGTGAAAATCGTTTAAGTCAAAAGTATATTAAGAATGGGAATCTCTTTGATATGTCTGTTTGCTTAACGTTTTGTTTTGAAAATATTAAGATAAATCAGTATTAAGAAAGGGGAATCTCTTAATGTCTTATTATTTAATGTTGTTTGAAAATCGTTTAAGTTAACTGGACGTTAAGAATGGGGAATCTCTTAATGTCTCGGTTACTTAATGTTTGTTATGAAAGTCGTTTAAGTTAAATGGGTATTAAAAATGGGAATCTTTTAATATCTGCATTTGCTTAACGTCTATTGTGATGGAGTCGGTATATGTTCATGCATTTTCATCTTTTTGTAAATCGTGCAGACGGTGATAGGTTGGCACCTTGATAAATAGTACTTTGGCCTGTGATAGGCGGTACATTTTATGAATTTTACGTTTTGAAAAACCGTGCAGAGACCCGTGATAGGTGGCACTTTCGATAACGGTACGGGCCGTGATAGGCACTAGTACGTTTATGGTTTTTCGTCTTTTTGTAAATTGTGCAGACCCGTGGATAGGTGGCACTTGGTAAATAGTACTTTGGCCTGTGATAGGCGGTACATTTACAATTTACGTTGTTTTAGTAAACCGTGCAGACCGTGATAGGTGGCACCTCGGTAAACGATACGGGACCGTGATAGGCAGTACGTTTATGGTTTACGCTTTTTAGTAAAATCGTGCAGACCCGTGATAGGTGGCCACACGGTAATTGGTACTTGGCCTGCGATAGCGGTACATTATGATTTACGGCCTTCGAGGAGGTTTTGGTTTGGAATTCCGAGTCCATGCATTTTGGCATATACGCATTGCATTAGGGTGCTTGGCACACGAGTCGTGTTTGAATCAAGTATATGATTGAGTGGTTTGAATTGGAATTGTTGTGGTAATCGTGTTGGAATTGCTAAGTGTTATGTATTGATTATCGTGTGTGAGTGCGATGGATTGTAAAACTGTTTCGAAAACCAATTCGTCGTGGTGATTGTGTGGGCTTTGCTAAGTGTTAAGTTTTGGAGTAATGTGTGAGTGTGATTGAATTAGTTTTAAGTATTTTTGGAAGAATAAGCAGGGAAATCGATTTCCAATCGATTGGATGAGTTGCAGGAAGTTCACTATTTTAACCTAATCGATTTGCCAATCGATTGTATAAATATGTCTTTCAAAATCTTTTAAGAAATCGATTTGGAAATCGATTGGCAGAGAGGCAGGAACTCAGCAAAATTGCCAAAATCGATTTGGAAATCGATTTGGCAACACAGGGACTCATCAGAACTGACAAAATCGACTTAGAAATCGATTTGGTCATGCAAAAACTCAGCAGAACTGACCAAATCGATTTGGCAATCGATTGGCTCAGCAAAAGTCCTTATTTTGAGTTAGATAATCGATTGCTCAATTGATTTATCAATGCTTTGGTCAATTATGTATTACTTGATGGTTTGAGAACTTCATTTTTGAGTTCATTGTTAATTGGCAAGCATTATATGAACTTTTAGCATATGGAAAATCTTTTTTAGGTGCATGCTTAGTTGAAAGGTTATTTTGTGCATTTAAAACTTAAATGTTATGTGTTATCTGTTAATTTCGGTTGGTGACCCTTTACAATTATTGTGGAAATCTGGGCTTTGCCCTCAGATGAGAGTCAGGACGATTCCTACCGGTTCGTACCCTACGAACGGGAATGGAGATGGGAACGCGTGACTGCAGTTACGTTGGAGGATCTCACGGGGCGCGTGGAGATACTCAGGGTGTATAGCTTTTTGTAGGATGATCAGATTTAGGATGATGTATAGGGACTAGGTGTCCTTCCTTTTGGATTGGAGTATTTTTAGTTTGGAAAACTGTACTTATACTAATATTGTCAGTTTGACTTTTAACTTGAATGGGTTCCATGTACCATTTGTTGTTGTGTAAATGTTTTGGATTTATAATTGGAGAACTTTTCCGCTGCTTGTAAATTATAATGACTCAATTATTTATCCAAAGGCATTTCTTTAAAAACGGGGTGTTACATGACTCCTGTGAAAAAAGCAAACTGGTTAAGACTCCTTTTCCCTCTATAGATATGGTTAGAACAAAATAGAGTTTTGTAGTTAGTTCACATGGACCTTTTTGGACCTGCTCAAGTTAAGAGTTTTGGAGGTAACTTTATGGATATGTGTTGGTTGAATGACTATTCAAGGTTCACATGGACATATTTTCTGGCTCATAAGAGTGATACATTCTCAATTTTAAGAAATTTGCTGCCTTGGTTCAAAAGGAGAATGACCAGAAAATTGTATCAATTAAAACTGATCATGGAGGTGAATTCCAAAATGATTCTTTTCAAACTTATTGTGAACAACATGGAATCAACCACATATATTCTGCCCCTAGGACACCACAGCAAAATGGGGTAGTGGAGAGGAAAAATAGATCCTTAGAAGAGTTAGCTAGGACTATGCTTAAGGACTCCAACCTACCTAAGTACTTTTGGGCAGATGCAATTAGTACAGCCACTCATGTTGTTAATAGAGTACTCATTAGGCCCTGCTTAGAAAAACCCCTTATGAGCTTTACAAGGGTAGAAAAACCAAACTTTCCTACTTTAGAATCTTTGGTTGTAAGTGCTTTGTGTTTGACAATGTCAAAGAACACCTAGGAAAGTTTGACCCTAAGGCAGATGAAGGTATTTTTCTAGGATACTCCAAACTAGTAAGGCCTATAGAATCTACAACAAAAGAACAAAGACCATAGAAGAGTCAGTTCATGTAAAGTTTGATGAATTATTTGCAGAAAACTTGAACAAACTCCTCCTATGGTTGATGATTTTTGGATGAAGTTGTAGAGTCTGAACCATTAGAACAACCTGTAGTTGTCCCCCCACTATATCTGACTGTGTAGAACCTATAAGAACCAGTGATTTACCTAAGGAATGGAAGTTCAATAGAAACCACCCCATAGATAACATTATAGGTGATATCTCTAAAGGTGTTGCAACCAGGAAGAACCTTAGACAGTTTTGTAACTTTACAGCCTTTGTATCTCAGATTGAACTAAGAACATTAAGGAAGCCCTGTTAGATAGTTAGTGGATACTTGCTATGCAAGAGGAGTTAAACCAGTTTTGAGAGAAACAAGGTGTGGAGTTTAGTACCTAAGCCAGAGGGTAAGCACATCATAGGAACCAGATGGGTGTTCAGAAACAAGTTGGATGAGAATGGAGTTATAACCAGGAACAAAGCTAGACTAGTAGCCAAGGGTTATAGTCAAGAGGAAGGAATAGATTTTGATGAAACCTATGCCCCTGTAGCTATGTTAGAAGCCATAAGAATTTTATTGGCTTATGCTTGTATAATGGACTTTAATCTTTATCAAATGGATGTGAAAGTGCCTTTCTCAATGGTGACCTTCAAGAGGAAGTTTTTTTTAGCAAACACCTGGTTTTGAAATCCTGATTTTCCTAATCATGTGTATAAGCTATCAAAGGCCCTCTATGGGTTGAAACAAGCTCCAAGAGCTTGGTATGAGAAGCTCAGCAATTTCCTTATTCAACAAAACTTTTCAGAGGAAATGTTGACAAGACCCTTTTCACAAAAACTACTGGAAATGATATTTGCTTGTCCAAGTATATGTTGATGACATAATATTTGGATCTACCAACAATAAGTTGTGTAAAGATTTTGAAAATTTGATGAAAGGTAATTTGAAATGTCAATGATGGGTGAACTATCTTATTTCTTGGGATTTCAAATTAACCAAGCAAGCAAGGCATTTTCATTAGTCAATCTAAATACTGTAATGATTTGATAAAGAATTTTGTTTTTGAAACTTAAGTCCATTGATACTCCCATGAGTCAAGGAAATTACTTAGACATAGATGAGAAAGGTAAACCTGTAGATGTTACTAGGTTTCGGTATGATAGGATCGTTGCTCTATCTTACAGCAAGCCGACAGACATCATGTTCAATGTTTGTATGTGTGCAAGGTATCAATCAAATCCAAAGGAATCTCACCTCAGTGCAGTTAAGAGAATTTTCAGATATCTAGTAGGAACTAAGAGTTTAGGCTTGTGGTATCCGAAGGGATCAACCTGTACCTTAGTTGGTTACTCAGATTCAGACTTTGCCGGATGTAAACTCGATAGGAAAAGTACCTCAGGAACTTGTCATTTACTTGGAAACTCTCTTGTGTCATGGTTTAGTAAGAAACAGACTAGCATTGCTTTATCAACTGCTGAAGCTGAATACATTGCAGCTGGGAGCTGATGTGCTTAGATACTTTTGGATGAACAACACTTATTGGATTTTGGGGTTGACTTGGGAACAGTACCTATCATGTGTGATAACACAAGTGCAATAAGTATAACTAAGAATCCAGTGATGCACTCCAGGACCAAGCACATTGAAGTAAGACATCTTTTATAAGGGATCACTTTCAAAATGGAATCATTAAGCTTGAGTATGTTAACACAGCTGAGCAGCTGGCTGACATCTTCACAAAAGCTTTTACAAGAGAAAGTTTCCTGCATATAAGGATGAACTAGGACTCATTGATCCTAGTGAGGTATGATCTTTGAATCTTTTCATAGGACACTTCTGGTGTTTGTAGTGTTTTCCAGTTAAATCGATTTGGGAATTGATTACCAGCATGGTAAATGGTTTTAAAAATCGATTTGGGAATCGATTGATTTGGCCCCAGACTTCATAGTTCAGATTTTTTTTTAACTTGCCCGAGCGTCGATTGGGAAATCGACTAGTTCTTTCTTTTCAACCTTAAAACAATCAATTTGGACATCGATTAAGTAATCTGGAAATCGACTTGGAAATCGATTTACAATATGACCGTTGTGACTAGCCGTTGGATGTAATAATTACTCATCGATTGACATTACCTAGCAACGGTAACCTAATCGATTTGGGAATCGATTTACACATTTAAGGGTTTAAATAGGAACAGTTATCATCGATTTCTGCACTTCATTTCTCCAGATTTCACAATTTTCTCTGCTTCATCTCTTGCTCTGTCTCTGCAATTGTTCTCTGTTACTATCTACATTCAAACTACTTCAATTTACGATTATGGCACGAGTTAAAGCAAACCCAAGCACGCACCCCCTCACCTTCATCATCTTCATCCAGTGGAACCCCTTCACCACCACCCACTTAACCAAAAGAGTAACCCATTCTACACATAGATCTTGCCAAAGACTAAGGCAAGCACCTGCTGCTATTCAAGAGAAACCAAAAAGAGAAAGGAACCACCAACTGAGAAACTTATGGCTGATGCCATAAAGAAATTTCTCAGAAAAGAAGAAGAAAACAGTTTCTTCACCCCCTCCCAAGAAAGCTTCTGCATCCAAGGAAAAAGATGCAGAACCTACCATACCATCAGACTTTCTTAAAAGGAAAATCCAGAGAGTCGGCACTCTGGATTTTTCCTATTTTTGATGCAGACGGTTTTACTTTTCAGAACCATCTGAGATTTCACGGTCTTGAGAGCTTTCTCTCTCTTCTACTCTTTGATAGTTATCCAGATTGATAAGGGAATTTTTACTCACGTTCAGCTGACTGAAGAAGGTTTCAAGGCTCAGGTTAAAGGGAAAGGATAGCTATGTCTTTTGAAGATTTTTCTACTTTATTAGAATTGCCATTTTACGGAAAATTATAGACGGCAGTTCTGAAGCTGATACGGCTGACACGAGGATGGGAAGAATCGGTTGACAGGCATACTGTCGTTAAGGACCTGATGATTGATGGTTTTGTTGAAACCATTTCACTGCTATCGGTCAAATGAAGGTCCAACATCGAATGCTGATGTACACGCTGACCCGGATGCTTGTACCACGTTCAGGAACCATTGCAGTAGTAAGAGTTGGATATACTACTGCTATGGGGTTTAATCCAAGGAGCTCAGGATGAGCTAGGCATGGATTTGCTAAGGCAATGCTGGAAGCTTCACAGATAAGCTTATGCTGCGCTATCCAACTGATTACCAAGATCTTAAAACACTTCAAGGTATCGTTTGTTAATGAAGAATCTACAAGACCACTCTAATTTTTAGAGAATCAATTGTAAACAAATGCAATTGAAAAGGTTACATGGTATTTGGATAGACTCAGCCGACTTTTGAACCAGCTCAACCTCCTCCTCAACCAGCTACTGAATCATGCCCTCCTGAGTTTGTCGCCAAGCTAATGGAATTTATAAAAGCTAAATGGCTCACAATGCAAGATGCTAGAGTCATAGACAGAATGGAAGCAAGTTTAAGGACTCTCCAGGCATCCCTGAATTCTGTTGTTCAGGATGTTGATGCTATCAAGTGCATTTGGGCATAAAGCTGTCATTTGAAGATATAGCAGACATCGGTCGTAGCAACGAGGACCTAACCAACTCCCTAGATCAGCCTGCAACTCAGTTGAGGAGACACATGCGAGGTAAACAGTGGTTCTGCTCTCCGTAGATAATAGTGAGGAAGCCTAGTTTTGGAGATAGGAGTTTAGGATCTGTGTTGTTTTGTAATACTTGGTGTATTCATTTCATATATATAATATATGTCTTTAGAAGTATATTCCATTTCTCTCTGAATTCATTTGTCATAAATCTTTAATGTGCTCATTTATTGCTCTGATACAATGTTTATGATTTCAATTCCTCAGTGCATTATGTTTATTACATAGGGGGAGGAAATTTTTTCTGGCTTTTTTGCTAAAAAAAACTGACAAAGGGGAGAAAAATTATAACATGCTTATATGCTGCATAATTTTGACACTCTGATGACTAATAGAATATTAAATGCTTGATATTGTTAAATAGCATGTGTACTGTTATGTTGATCCTAAACTTTGATATTGTTAAATAGCATGTGTACTGTTATGCTCTGATCTGATTTTCTGATTTTATGATCTGACAATGGTACATATGATGCTATGAAATGTTGTTAATATTATGTCTTGAAATGCTCAACTCAAGTTAAAATTCTATGCTTGTCACTTATGCAAAAAGGGGGAGATTGTTGGACTTTAGTCCTTTTAATCCTAATTTTGACATAATTAACAAACATACAATGTTCATACATCATATGATAAATCTAACATTTTAACTGAGCAAGATTTGAGGAACAACAACTCAACCCTACACACTTGAGACAAATCGCTTGGAACTCAAGAAATCAACAAAAGTTGAATATTCACTGAGTAAATCGAATGGGAAATCGATTTCATAAAAAGGGTTGTAAGGAAACATAACTGTTTGTGGTTGTATAATCGATTAGGCAATCGACTGGCACAATTAGAAATAAAAATTGCGCAAGTCAGTGGCAACCTGTTTTCAGGCTAATCGATTGGCAAATCGATTGTACACATCACAAAGTAAAAACTGATTGAAACAAATCGATTGGGAAATCGATTGGAGAGTCACAGTGACATCCATTTTCTAGGTAATCGATTGGCAAAATCGATTGCTTAAATAATATTTCAAAACTTGACTGTGACAAACCACAATCGTTGGACAATCTATTGTGAGAATTTCAATCATGTTAAGTTTGGTTTCAATGATGGGGACAATCGATTGAATAAACATCTGGTAAGATTTTCAGGCAATACTACCAAATGATGGCCACTATTGATTAACATGAAAATAGATAGTCACTGTTTTAATCACAATATGACAAATGATTGAAAGAATATTTTTGAATCACAGTGAACTTTCAGCTTGTGGCCAAATCGAGGTTCTATGTACTGGTAAATCGTTATGAGACTTTATAATCGATTAATAATTGATGGTGTGATTTTTTTTGGAACAAAACACCTGACATCGATTATGCAATGATTCATATAAGTCTGCACATATTTACTGAAAAGAGTTTTTAAAGAAATCGATTGGGAAATCGATTTGGTTTGTATAGTTTCAAGATTCAAGAAACAAGACTCAGCGTATAATTGTAGGCAAATGATTAGGGCTGTTTTATACATTAATACATCGATTGGTAAATCGAATGATTAGTTGTTTTTCAGAAACTATATAAACTGTTTTCAATCATTCTCTCATTAACACATGAAAAACATCTTGAATATACTTCAGAACACTGAAGAACTCTTAAGAACATATTGTTAACATTCTGATATTGCTTTTTCAGATCCAAACCAAAAAGATTATCCATAATCATTGAGAGAGCTGAAAAAGTATTCTTGAGAGAAAAGACAATGTTCTCATAAACAATCATTGAACAACCAGATTCGTGTGAGATACATTGATCAAGATTGAAGACATTTTTTGTACTTCTTTTATTTTGCTTGTAATAATTACTTTGTAAAGAAACGACTGCGAAAAATCCAGCTAGAACTGGTGGGATCTTCTTGGGTGAGAGGCCTCATCAAGAAGGAGCTTGACTTGATCTTGTGTGAGTCTGCTGAGTTACTGCAAGGAATCAAGGGGTTAAGCATAGGAAAGGATTGTTGTTAGATAGATAGGTTTCGAGGAACTGGACAATTGTAACAAGTGCACAATTCTTTCTATTGGAGAAAAAGCTGAAATCCAGTTGATGTAGGACTGGATGTAGGTTGTTATTGAAACTGAACCAGGATTAACTTGGTGCAATTCTATCCCTTTCTTTTACTTTTAATTGTTAATCTTGTATGCCGCATTATGATTCGTTGGTGTGTATGAATCCGAATAAATCTTGCATTCGTATGATTGTATGTTCGATCTTATTTATGTAGACGTCTTCGATTTTCTTATTGCTTTAATTTGTTAAAGACTGATATATTCTGATTATTTGAGGTCATAATTTCAACACATATGCAATGATGTTTTATCTCTTACTTGACCAGGAATTTTAGTTGTCAACCTAAAAAGGTGCAGTTTCCAGTTCGTGCTCTTTCTCTCAAGTTTTTCTCAGCATATTAGAATCACAGTATCGCAATAAGTTTGACTTATTTAAGAGATTTCGTGTTGAACGAGTAAGGTTGTAGTGCCTTTTAGATATCTAAGGATTTCTTTAGTAGTTGTTAAAGGAGATTCCTAGGGTTAACTTGAATCTTGCACATACAATACCATAAATATGATTCTAAAGTATGGAAGCGGTAAGCTAAAATTTGGATCCCATCATTCCTTTATAGGTTTTTTTGGTCACTTTTTTCGCACTGACTCGTCGTTTTCAGTGACAGGTAGGGTGCATTGGTGTAACATAGGTTTGCAATCACTCATCTTAAACTTCTAAGAAGCTTTTTGTATATTAGTTTGACGAATGTATATACTTTTACAAACCGTTATTTTTAAACAAATTCAATTCATAAACAAGAAGAATACTTTTGGATAAAATTTTAAGTCGTAACACAACGACAAAAGTCAAAAATATTTACAAACAACAGAATATAGTTTGTTGAAACAAAATCCAGTTTTAAACAGCTAATATATACCGGGGATATATGAGACTATCAGATAGTCATACCTTTGGGGTATTCTCGACAGACACCTATATAAAAGCACTGTTTCAAGAATTGTAACTCCCCCACATCACATTAAAATTGGTATATGGACCCATTAAAATTAAAAAACCTCAAGCTAACATATAAGGTATAAGTAATTCTTCCAAAATACAGTAATTACAACCGTAAAACAAAGACATCTAGCCCTATATCAACCATCTAATATGAATCATGCTACAAAAACTATACAACCCGGCGTGATCTCCACGCGCCCGCAAGATCCTTCTGACACAGCTTCGGTCAGTATGTCTAAACTAAGTGCCCATCTCCAGGGTACTAAACCGATAGGACGATCCTGATTCTCATTTAAGGGAAAGAGCCAGATTTCCACAATAATTGTAAGGGTCACAAACCATAAATTAACAAATGTATACTTAACATTTATTATTCAAATGCAACAAAATAAACCTTTCATTAGCATACTCCTTGAAAGGGTTTCATATGCAAACTGCATAATTTAAGTTAAAAAAAGAGTTTTTGACAAAATGCATTGCCGTATTCGAATATAGAAATCTCGTATCCGAATACAAGTGCAAGTAAGTGGCAAAAATTATTCTGTCGTATCCGAATACAATGAAGTAAGTGGCAAAAATTATCTTGTCGATCTGAATATAGTGCAATTCAGTGGCAAAATTATCATGTCGTATCTGAATATAGAAATCTTGTATCCGAATACAGTGCAAGTTAGTGGCCAAAATCATCTTGTCGTATCCGAATACAGAAATCTCTGTATCCAATACAGTGCAAGTCAATGGCAAAATCTATGTTTCGTATTCGAATACAACACTGTTGCATTCGAATACAATGTGAAAAATGCAGATTTTCAATTTGAGATGGTTCCGATCATTTAACACTTACGATACAAGTAATCAATTACACTTAGCAATTACGACACAATCACAAACAACAATCGAGTATGTATATACAATCATCACAGTATAACAAACATGACTCGCGTGCCAAACACCTAATGCAATGCGTATATGCCAAAATGCATGATTCTAGAATTCCAATCAAAACCCTGCTCGAAGGGGAGTATCATAATGTACCGCCTATGACAAGCCTTGTACTATTTACCAAGGTGCCACCCATCACAGACCCGCACGATTTACTAAGTGTCGTCTATCATAGGCTTACACTATTTTCTAGAGTGCAATGTTCACAGATCAGCACATTCTAGAGTGCAATCTCTCGAAGATCAACACGACGTGATAATCCCTTAAGGATAAGATGAACCAAGAAATCACATGGATCATCTGTGGCCCAACCGGCCACCACTATCACCATGGCTACCGGTCACCATGTACTATGAAATGCATGAGCATACTCTGACTCTTTCACACAACCATTACGTAAATGCAAACTATTAAAAGATTCTCCATTTTTAATACTCTTTAACACTAATGATTTTTCAAATAAAACACAGAGCATACTCAAACATATTTATTTACACCAATTTCAATTCCACAATCACACATAAATCAACATCTCCAAATTCAATCCACACATAAATTGAATAAATTCATTTCCCACCAATTCACACATAAATTTCTTCTCAAAAATTCATATAATTATGAACACATCAATCACACCAAACATGAATCACCCAAACCACACTCAAACACATCAAATTCAAATTCCACAATTTCACCCATAAAATGCATTTAATATTTCCCCAATCTACACCTCAAACACATCAAATTATTTCCACAAATTCACATATAAGGTCCTAAATGCAAACTAAAAGTTTGGAAGGAGCCCTTTACTTCCCTTTCGCTTTTCCAACCGATTACGGTACCACGATTAATTTTGGGTAAAACTTTGCTGTGTCGTTGCTTCAAAGTTGGCTCACTAGCACCGCAGCGTGAAGATGAGAAAACTTCTCTTCTGCCACTCTTGAAATGAAGCTCATAAGTTGAAGAAAAGTGAGAGTTTGTGTTTGACGGTTTTTTGAAAAAACAAAGTTTGGTTTGGAAACAGAGAAGGAGAGATGAAACGTTGCGAGGCAGAGAATGTTTCAGTTTTTCTTTTCTTCCAACACTTGGTTTTTTCTTGAAGAGAAGAAAGCAACAAAGAAGAAGAAGATGAGTAGGCGTGAAAAAGAAAAAAAATTATGACTTTCTTTCCAAAAACCTATATATATATATGAATAAACAAATATTAATAAAATCTAGATATTTTAGAAAATCATCATTTCACCCATCACCTCACATCACTTCTCAAACCATTTTTTCTGAAAAACATCTTCTCACGCTGCAACTTAATCGGCAGATGAATTTTTCTGAAAAACGCTGCATCTCAGGAAAAAATTTCTTTGCTAAAAGATTCACGTAATTAATCTAAATTATTTCATCGACGAAAAATTTTTAATGGGGCTCCAAAAATATTTTTTTGGCATTAAACATACAAAATATCAACAAACTTGGCTAAAAAGCCTTATAATACAACATAAAAAATACACCAAAATACATAAATTACAAATTAAGATTATAGGTCTTACAGGTTGGTAGTGCCTTTTAGATATCTAAGGATTCTCTACAGTAGTTAAAGGGGATTCCTTATGGTTAGCTTGAAATCTTGCACATACACATACCCCATACACTACATATGATGTTAAGTCTGGAAAGCGGTAAGGTAAAATAGGATCCTATCATTTCTCTACAGTGTTTTTTGGTCAACTTTTTCGCCTGAATCATCTTTTTCAAGTGATAAAGTAGGGTGCATTGTGTATCATAGGTTTGCAATCACTATCTTAAACTTCCGTGAATGAAGCTCTTTGTATATTTAGTTCTGATGAATGTATATACCTATTTGACTTTGCTGAATTTGATCCTAAGAAGAAAGCGTAAAGTTCTCTCATTCATAGTCATTTGAAATTCAGCTGCATCAATTTAGAAAATTGCTTGCAAAAGGTGCCACTAGTAGATCCAAAAATAATTTCATCAACATAAATTTGAATAATAAAACATGTCATCTCTTATTGATTTTCTAAAGTGTATATCCTACTTGTCCTATTTTCAAAGTTATTTTTAAGCAAGAAGTACTAAGTCTATCATAAAAGAAAATGTGTTGTTCGATAGAAGGCTAAAAATATGCTACAATCTGCACTAGGAATGGATGAAATTTTTCGTATATCCCATTGTAAAACAGCCAAGAAATATGGATACGCTGGTGAAGTAACTCTATGAAGGACCATTGAAGTAAATAAAATCTAAACTAAATACATTATCTCAAGATACGAATTATTTCGAATGCTGCATGGAAATCTATCTTATACTTACAGAAAAGATTCTCCCACTTAACCAACCATTTGTCGGCTCTTGGAAAGACCTTCACCAATGATGAACTAAATCTAAAAGTATTAAGATTATTAACGAGGGCTTGGCAACCAAAGGTAACAACAATCTCCAAAAAGAAAAGTCTATCCAAAATGTCTATTTCTGCATTATTTGGAAAACTTCAAGAACACGAATAAGAGGTTAGTAACATAGACTCCCCTCATCATGATAAAATTAATAGTGAATTGATTATAGAATATAATGATGCTCAAAACTTCATTAAGGAACTACTTATTGAATGTAAAAATCTGTTCAAACTAGTGTCAACACAAAAGAGACAAATCTCAAGTCTTCAAGAAAAAATTGACATTATAGAAAAGAATTCTGAAAAACTAAAACAATATTTTACATGCAATAAATGTGATTTCCTCTCCTTCAAGATTGTTCAATTAAATAGAGTAATTAAACGATACGAAAAAGGACAAATAGGATTGGAAAATGTTTTAAATATGCAAAGATACTCATACGACAAAAATGGTTTTGGATACTCAAGATTTGATAAACCAAGCTTGAATAAGACCATTTTTGTTAAAGCGAGTAATCAATCCAATCAAGAAAAGATTATAGTTATGGAAAAGGATTATCATTACAAAGAGAAAACTTTTCAAGGTAAATTTCATACACATGCTATTAAAAATAGATTT
>PGTU02003609.1:0-16980 GCA_002896215.2 Cicer echinospermum
TATATTATTTATAATTAATGATAAATGTAAAATAAATATAATTAAACATTTATATAAACATTCATTTAATTTAATAAACTTAAACACAAATAATTAAATAGAAAATAAATTAATTTAATATCTCTCCTTCCCATAACCTCCGAGCCACGTGATGCTCGTACTGTGTCAACAGAGATGTCACCGTCGGTCCTCCGGGAAATTCGGTCTGCACATCTTGATGCTGATGAGTCAGATGATGCTGATGAGTCGGATGATGCTGCTGATATTGATGATCAGGGTTATTCGTGGTATTGTAAGTTATTTATTCTGATTTTAATGCTACTTATTAATTATTTTTGTGACATAGTTTGAATAATTAATGTTTTTTTAATCTAATTTATTTGGTTTTTTTATTGGCTTTGTTAGATTCACTCTACTAGTCCTGTTGCATTTTTGGTGGATTTATTAATATCGAAGTATTTCAAGTATATTGATGCCCGGTATGATTATTATGCTTTCATGGGGTTTTTTCTATGCGAGCTATTCATATTTTTGTTTGTTATGTATGTATATGAATATGATATGAATATGAACTTCAGATTATTTACCATTGAATTAAATTATTGAATGAATAAAAGGCTGCCACAATTTATTATAGCATATATAAATTCACTGATTTGATTTCTCTATTTTAGTGTTGTGTTTTGTGTTTGTGTGTTGAGTACATGGACTCATCTCATCTATGGCTTTATCTTTTTACTGAATTATTATTTTTTTATTTGTGCAGTTATTTTTACGTTCATAAGTCTAGAAAAGCTCACTAAAAATTTGGAAGGAAAAGAGGTTTCAGGTGATTTTCTTCTTAGCCAACCTTTTCAATATTCAATATATTTGGGTATTCTTGTTGGATAATTCACTTTTTTGTTATTAGATGATAAAACTGCAAGTGCAGATGCACAATGAAAGTCAATTGTGCTCAAAGTTAGTAATAACTATAGCCATTGGTTACTTCTATCTTTCCATGTCCTCTTTTATTAAGAAATGTAGATCACCGTAGCTGATCGACTATCAGTAGTATTATAAGTTATGTTCTTTGATTTGAAATGATTTGTGTCTCATGTTTTATATGCAAAAATGACATGCCATGTCAATGTCATACAATATGCTATATAAGCACTTTTGCAACTTAGTGTATAAGGCATAAAACAACTCAACTTTTTATGCTAGGCAAACTGGTCCTAGTTTTTATATTTTAAACTAGAGATGTAAAATTACTTGAAAATGAATTTATTTAGTTGATTGATAACTTTGAAAAAGTATCTTTGCAGTATTGAGTGTGTCATCCATAACATGTACTACACCCTATCACATGTTCCTGCTCTTGAAAGATCAATGATACTTCTGATTTCGAAATGTGGAGTGTATCAGGTGACTGCATGCTTACCACTTTTATATTTTATTTTTTATAAAATTTTATTTCGTATGAAGATCTTTACTTGATCCTTTTGAGGCCTATATTTGTATACTTGGAATGCACTGTTTGGCGCTGCTTCTCTTATTTTTTCTTGAGGAATTTGCGTAAAATACAATTTTTAGGACCCAATACATGACAGGGCTTTATGGCTTGATTGATTCATATACACTATAGAGGATTCCACTTGGTTTTGTGGGAGCAGACTTGGTTGTTATTGTCGTAGTAAGAAAAATTGGGGTATACATTTATATTTTATAATTTGGTTATTTTTCCATAGAAAGCGATCAAAAGACACTTTTTGAGATGTGAATGCAGATGATAAGCAGGTTAAGTCCAAGAAGATAACAAAAATGTAAGTATTATTCCATACTCATTGCCATTCAACGTTGCTCCCAAATTTTTTCATTAACGAGATCATTTATTCTTGGATAAATTGTAGCTTCTTTTTTAATGAATCTATCCTTATCATTATAATAGAATATCTCTTTATTTCAGAACTGCTGTAATTATTTGTATCTCACTTTTGTTATCTATTACTCTTCATTGTTATGCATATAGGTACTTTCTGCAGTCAATATTGCCAAGAAGATGAAGTTAAAATTTACTGAAGCTTGGATTGCGTATCTTAGATTGCCACTTACCACTGGATGTGTACAAAAGGTAATTTGCAAGTGTATGCTTTTGAAATTTCAATATGGTTGCCATTATAAATTGCAAGTGCACAAAGAGTGAAATGTTTGCGTTCACACATGTGCTTTGGTGTGTGTTATAATTTCAATTTGCAACTGTGAGTCAAAGGAATCAACAGAAAAACTAAACTGCTTCTATGGTCAAAATTTAATTGGTCCTCTGTACTTAACATTAGAATGCGCTTGGCTTGATAGCTTCTCTATTCAATCCTTTAGCCTATAGCATTTAGTTTCTTAGTATTTAGAACTTCACAAAAGGGATATTGTTGTTTGTATCAAAGATTTGTGGTTATACATTTTATTGTTGAATGAACGGGAGGGATTTGTGGCTTTATGTTGATATAATAGACTCATAAGAATTTAGACCAATAACCACTAATCAGCATTTTTTAATTCACTTGCAGCGAGTTGCCTACATGGATCAATCGATGCAGTAAATGCCCTCATCATGTATTGGTTAAAGCATGTTTATCAAATAGCCTCTATAGAGCCGCTACAGCATAGATGATTTGCATGAATCGCGACTATGAAAACCCCAATGTGATTTCTAGTTTCGCTATTAGGACAATAGTGGCTGCATATTCCCAATTTCTGCTAGCCAAATAGCGCCCATCGTGGAAACAATAGGAATTTTTAGTTTTTGAAATAACCAAATTAACGTTTTTTGATGAATCCCCCACATGTGGCCGCGTTAATATAATAGAAAAACCGAAGATTTTGTGAGTATTACCCAATATCATGTAAATACATCATACCTTTCAATATATACACTATGATATAACTAGCTCCATTCTTTTATTTATCTTGTAGGGACATAGGGGATGGCCGTGGCCACCCAAAAAAAAATTATAAGTAAAATTACTATAATGCCCTGATCAAAACTAAAAAATTACAACATTATCTAACCTAATTCAGTTTTCTCATTCTTCCTCCTCTTCCATCAGCGTTTCTCTTCTTGTATCTCTCTCTTCGGCGTATCTCTCTCCATTTTGCTTACAAGTTACAACATTCCTCTCTCCTCCTCCAGAATCAGATTCACAACGACAAACGCGCGGCCGCCTCTGCCAGATCTACGAATCACGAATCGCTCTTCTGCTCGCTGAGGTCTGCGGCCGCCTTTGCCTGACTGCCTCCGTGCGTGGCTATCGTCGCTCTTGCTCTCTCTGTTCAACCTCTCTATTTGTTTAGTTCTGATTTTTGTTAGTTTTGATTTGGAATTCGGATTTCTATTTTGTAGTTTGATTTTGTTAGTGCAACATTTTGCTTATGTTCTTCAGTTATCATGAAATTTAGAGTTTATTTTGTTACTGTTGAGTTTGCAGCTTTGATTTGGACTTGAACATTTTGATTTAGAGTTTCAATTATGATTTTTGTTTAGGGTTTTTGTGTTGCACTAAGGTTTTTGATTTTATGTATATATAAAGTATTTGATGTTTTTTTGTGCAACATTAGTTGTTGATTTATGTTCATATAGAGTGTTTGAATTTTTTTGTTGCACACAAGGTGTTTGAGTTTGGTTGCATTTTTGTTTGGTTTTTTGTCTATAAAAGTGTTTTAGTTTATTTTCTTTTATGCATATAAGATGTTTTATGTTTCTAATTGATTGATTTAGATAAGTGTGAGAATAAAGAAGAGTAAAATTTGATTAATTAAATAAGTGTTTTATGTTGAATATAAGTTCAGATTTATTTATGTCGGCCACCCCCAAAATTATCGGTCAGCTCCGCCACTGTACTAACGCACAAGACTGAGCTATCATGCATGTCCAATTTTCACTTATTAAAGCATGATTTGCATTCTCTTGGTAACTTGCATTTCATACTTGGCCAAAAAATATGTTTCTTAATTCTAAGGCTTGTTATCATATCTAAACCTTTCATTTATTACTACGTTATTTACGAAAAGAATGCAGTAGTACCATTTTTATATATGTGAGTTAGCACGCTGTAGAACTGAATTTAGAAGATAAGGGTTCAAAGTTAACCCTTGTTGCACAACTATACGTACCAGAAAATCTTCTATATTCACCTTGTGTTTTAACACCAGTGACCAGTCATGATCTCCTCACACATATCTTTACCTGCTAGAATGTAAGTTACCCAAACTATTTTTCATCTCTAAAAAGCCTTAAACAAACCTCTCTATATACTCTATTATACGTTTCTTCTGATTCAATAAGAACCATATGTAGTTCTTCTTGATATGTCCTATATATTTTCATCAATTTTATAGCAGGTATGTTGCTTCGTAGTCAATCTCCTATATCTAATCAATATTATTATTTTGTTTTTTTTCCAAAGGCTTCTAATCAATATTATGCTTTGACTATATTCATTTTATGTATTGTTTGATTATTTTTACAAAGGCTTCTAATCAATATTATCCTTTGACTATTTCATTTTATGCACGTATGATGTAAGTTGAGTTCTATTGTTATAGTGGTGATTGTTTAATTTCACATTCTTGTCTTACACCCTGTTTTATGTGAACGAACTACATTGTTATACTTAATGCATGTTTTTTCTTCCTTTTGATTTTGTGAGCTACATGGTTCTTTTTACTAGGTTCTTGTTAACCTTCACCAAGCAGTCATTCCTCATCTGTCTAATCCCAAAATGTTATGGTAAACATCTGTGCTACAGAAATTGGGTTTTTGTTATGGTAACTAGATGTTGAATCTGATGCATTGCTTTTTTTTTGTGCAGTGATTCTTGACAAGGTCATATGATGTTGTGGTGTAGTCAGTGTGATGGCACTTAGCAGCCTTTTTATCCTAATGACCAAGTATGAAGTGGAGTACCCTAATTTCTAAGAAAAACTATAATGAGCTATTAGTTCCATCTATCTTCATGGCAAAACATCGTGCAAGGTTTTTCCAGGTAAATCTTATAAAATTACTTGGGTACATACATGTAAATGTAATCAAAGAGGAATATCAAGCAAAAATGATGCTTTGAGTTCAGTTGTACGAAGATATGTACTGACTTATTAAATAATTATATTTTTAATGTAACTTAAATATGCCAATTTGGTTAATAATGATTTAAGTATGTTGGAGTGCAAATTTATAGAGGATGTAAGTTCAACAAGAATATGACTACAGTAAAATTTAAACTTCTAGAACTCCTTCGGCTCAACATGGCAATCCTTAAACTAAAGTTTTAAAAACCAACTTCTATCCATAAATGTGGTTGAAGTACTTACATAAATAACGTATTCTATCACATACACTTCTGTACATAGAAATAATGCATCCAATTACTTAAAAGGAGCATTTAGTATACCATCTGAGCTAAAACTGGATAACAAAACATACAACATAATTTATTTTTTTTTGCATTGAGGATCAGGTCCAATTATACCCCATCAAGGATAAATCTGCGTAAATTATGCTGCTGTATTTTCATGTTCACTCTGCATAAGTGTATTTTGATTAGAGTGAAATTTTGAAAGTTGATGCTGTCGAATAACTTTATACAGATAAGTGAAAGTATCATTCTTTTTTTTGTTGGAGAGGGGGTAAAAAAGAAAAGAAGTTCTCAAAAGATGACAAAAATCTTAAAGGACACAACGTTACAACCTCTAATCTCTTTTTTGCGGAACAATAAACCTAGAGTATTTATCTAGTCTTTCTGATGGCTCATGAAAAAGGAAGTAAATATCAATATTGTATAATATGTTATAATAGTCCCAAAATAACCAAATATCATAATAAGATAATCTTATTCTATATGGGACTAAGATAATGTATACAGATTAGAATCCATATGAGCAAACAATTCCAATTTGAAAACCCCAATTTCAAATTAAAATACTAAACAATATTGTGCTGCATGTTTTACCCCTTTATGCTAATTGGACAAGGAAATCCCAAAAGAATAGTGCATTAGGCTAGCATCACAATATGCAAAGTCACATATAATTAACTTGAAAGAGGAAAATAATTTTTCCCGACATCTCTAATGGAAAACAAAAGTATTGAATATGATTGACTGATGACGAACGATATTCACTTATGTAAATCCTTTGGGTGTGCTGTTTTCTGACAAAATGCTATTTATTATTTGCAGCTTCTTGATTCTTGCCTGAACTCCGACCGCGTTCCAGCTTACCTGGCTGCCCCCTTTGCAAAGAAATTGAGTAGGTTGTTGCTTTCAGTTCCACCTTCAGGTGCATAGTTATTACGGCTCTGGTTCACAATATTTTGCGTAGACATTCTTCAATCAGCTGTTTGGTGCACCAGGTAAACATAGTCTCGTCTTCTCTATCTTTTGTTTTGCCTATTACTTCATAGTAACTTTTGTTTTTGGATTGCTTCTTTGTATTGGAGATGCTATTGAGGATCACTTGAAATATGGGTAGAGGGAAACAAAGGGATCTTGAAATCATAATCATAATCTGTTGGTATCTTTAAGCTATTTCATTTATAAAATGATGATATAGGTCTTGTGTTCAGACATATATATTCTGTTCATCTTATTTAGTATTATTGCTGTTTAAAGAATGAATAACAGCTGTTTGAAACTGGACCAACTGATTAAATCATAAACCAGACCTATATAGTCGGTTCACTCAAGCCAGAAACCAGGGATTCTGTAAACTAGCTGTTGGATTGCTGAGCTGGGTGTAAGTTGTGTGGAGCTGTTTAGGATCAGCCTGATTTGTCATACAAGTTTAATCAGTTTAATATGGAAAAGCCATATAGCCATATTCTTTTCTCCTTTGCATGTTTTCGAACTTTGCTTCTCACATGACCGGAAGCATTTGACCCCTATTCCATATGCACTTTTGATTGTATATGTGCATGTTTATTTATTTAATACTTCGATACAAATGAATTTGTTTTTATTGTAAATTAAAACATTCAATATTTACAAAAGTATGTTGATAAATTTATGACCTAAAAGTATTTTTATATATATTGTGAACTTAAATATGTAACTTTTTTTTGTTTATACTCTATTGCAAATACATATGTTAAATTATTATTTCATAAAACTTACCACTTTGAATCCCTCTCAACTCTATCTTTGTACGCTTTCAGCTACCTAAAGGTGTATCAGGCTTTGACCTTCATTTTTCCTTTCCTTGCTTGTTTCTTTTCCACAATCATTTTTTTCTCTAAATATAAAATTAAATTGTCATCAATTCGGCTATGTTTAGACCAGTAAACCACAAACCAGTGCTTGTTACAATAACAAATCCAGGTTTAAAAAACAGCGTTGTTTAGCTGTGGTATTAACTATTGATTGGGTATGTGAGGCTTGTGAACAGCGTTGTAGCTTAACCATGAATAGTGTTGGGAATGCCAAATTTTGGCTTCTGAAATCCTGTATTGATAAGTTACTCCTCTATAACTTTTCCTTATGTTTCTGCTCAACAAAGTTTGTTTGTACACGTACTTAGACAGTTAAAATAGCTGCATACTTGTTTATCTGTTTGTGTCAGACTAAACTGACAAGAAAATGGGCAAATCGTGCATGTTATGCTGCTGCTATCTGCAATTTTCTGATGCAGCTGTAGAGTGAATTATTGCATTGTTGATTCATATTTGCTCATATATTTTTTAATTGGTAGAACCAGGAGATTGATTGGATTCCTGGTTCAAGGAGAAATCTCTGGTCTGATACTGTGATAAGGTTGTCAATGTTGAATCCCCAATTCATGGTGGCCAGCCTAAAATCCTTCAAATAAAATTTTGCATTGCAGCCTAAGGCGGACCATAACCCAAGGTGCCGCCATGGTGGCAATTTGACATCATTATGATAAAGAAATATTGGAACTGTAAAGAAAGGTTAAATTAAAAGAACATATCATGTACTTCTTCATGATCCCTTACATATCTAGGAGTCATAATATTAGGACTGGATTTTATTTTCTTGGGGACTTCTTAGTTAGCCAACAGCTGCTTCATCCAACATTTAGATGGAATTTAAAGAAACTTCCAATTTGAATTTAATTAGACATTATTTACCTCCTTTTTACCCCTCTCAAGTTTTGGTGTTTGTGTTAAATTTTGAAATATGTTGGTTTGGTAAAATAATTAGGATATGTATTGCAGTGTAGTAAAACAACTGCTTTCCCTGTTTAACTGGAGAGATAATTTCTATATATGAACAGGAAGACGTTGTGAAGAGGTAGATAGAAACAGAATGAAGTGACTGCTGCTAACTTGGATAATGCCAATACTGGTATCCCTGCCAGAAACCAAGCATAGACCATTTTACATTGAGGAAACTGATCCAATGAAGTCAGGCCGCTATGAGTGAGTATCTTTTTAAGTTATCTATTGTCTATTCTACGTGAACTCTGTTATTTTCCCTAAACCAAAACCTGGAAATGTTGAAAATTGGATGGTTGTTTTTTATCCAGTGTTGTTCAATTATGGATCGTGGAAAATAGCAGTATATTCAAATTCCACTATGTTATAGTGCTATAGCGCCACAATAGTGTATCACAGAGCCATTACACTTTGTTCAAATTCTGCTATGCTATAACGCTGCTATAGCGGCTATATGTGTGTGAGTAAGAGAGCTGATCATGACCATTTAATCTTACATGTATTGTTGTATGGTCAGGTTTATCCCCTTTTCATGCTCTTGATACACTTCCATACATGAATGCATTCATGCCTTGCTTGTTTGTTTGATGTTCTTAAACAAGAGAAACTCAATTTAAGCATGACATTAGGATTGACACATTCAGAATCAATACCTTCAATTAGCTTGCCCTGCTTGACATAACTTGTAGTAAAATGTCAACGGATAAGTTTGCCATTAAACTCAATGTAGGCAATGGTGGCCCTTCCCTACAGTATCTCTTAGTTTATTAAGAGTCACCTATTTGTGTTCTATATTGTTGTGCTGATGAAGATTTCTTTGGAGCAGGAAGCTCTCTTTGGGAAATTGATTCCGCTATTCACCACTACTGTCCTCCTGTCCAACGGCAAGTGTTTTGTCGTTGACGCAATACTCGTTGTTTTCCTTTTCTGCAATGTTTTATTTTAATATGTGTTTGTTGATTTTGACATAATACCTTAAACGCTACATGTTTTTTACTTGTGCTCTCAGGTTTGCTTTGACCCTTCTTGAGACTGATTTTGACAGTCAGAGCCAAAAACATGTGAAGTTAATGTTGAGGATTTAGTGCTGGTTCTTATGCAACAATATTTGGAGCGGAGGTGAGTTACCATTTGGTTTTGTTTACAGGAACATATGCCTATATACACTGTTGCGTAATAAGAGAAAGCTTGAGATATGTTTCTTGTATATAACTGGCTATATTTTAGCTTGAGATAGTTTGTTGTATATAATTGGAAATATTTGTGGAATTAAAAGAGTATCCATTGTCAGTCCAAAACAATTTACACCGACAATCAATAAGAAATCTCTACTTTGCCGCATCATCCACCTTTATATGGTTAATTTTAAAAAACTGATAGTTGACATGGAAAAACTGATGGTGTTCATTGGTGACAACTTGTACCATTGCAGATATCTCGAAGGGTGAAGGGTTCCTCTTAGCTTTCTACAAAAACAACTCCTCCTCTCTCTTTTCAGAGAATAAATTTCTGGTTGGGACTTTCAAATGTGAAGAAACTCCCGAAAAATCAATGACAACAACGAGAATGCTGCTAAAGATTTATTGGTATCAGAACATGGTTCCGCTAAAAGACAACGAATTGAGTGTCCCTGAATCTGGTTTCATGTATGTTCACAACTAAAATTAAAATGTTCTTGAAAGTTTGAAATACAAATATTATGTGTCCTATTTATTTATATAAAATTTTCTATTTTATTTACATCATTTCAAACACTTTCCAAGACGACGAAATCCGTTCATATGTAGCAAGAGAGTGATATATAATAAAATTTTATATTTTAAACTATACAAGGACTTAAAATTTGAAACAAAATTTGAATTTTTTAATATAATACATTGTAGTTTAAATATCAACCAATTGGATATTTGAGTTCAACTCTTGTACGAAGGGAATATATAAATTGGTTCTTTAAATTGCAAGTATTAGTTAAATTAATTTTTGAATTATGTGAAGTGGCAAATATATCCATGAAGTTGTAATAATGTATCAAAATAATCTACATATAAGCTTTTGTTTGTGAGATATTAATGTGGCGCTGTAATTGAGTATGTAGTTTAATCAACATTGATTTTACATTAATATTCTCTTTCTGTAAAATAAATGTCATTGAAATTATCATCTTAGATATAAATTTACAAGTAATTATAATTGTTATATAGGCTAATTAGGATAGACAAATTAAACTTAATAGTAAAACAAAATTAATCAACAAACTAAGTTGGCAAACTTATTATTCTACTAATTAATCAACCAAACTAATTGGCCCAACTTGTATATAGGCTATGTGAATGTTTCATCTAATCCCTCCATTATTTTGCTTACATATGTGAATTGGATGGATAAATATTGAGGGTTAGATGACATTCGTACAAAATCTAAACAAAGTTATATGGAGGTTATATCGGCACAAGCATACTAGGTTAATTTTAATGAACATTTTGGAGTTGACTAAAAGTTTGGAGTTCTTCGTTATTGTGATACTCAACCTCTTATTTGGTTGTTTAAGAGTTTAACTAATTTTTGATTAAAAGAAAAATAAAGGATACAAAATTAAAGAGTTTAGAACATGTTCACCCTCGTAACTTGACCAACAGTTTTCCCAAATTTCTCTTCGAAGACTAAAGTGGTACCCAAAAACTTACACTTTTATACAAAAGATGAGAGAGTTTTTATGATAAAAAAGGTTGTATATTGCAATAAAAGTTTGTTGTTTTTTTAGTTTTGAAAAAAATAAATAAATTCAGCCACAAAAGATATTATTGTGTTGAATCGTAAACTAGGTCACTTTCCTTATAACTTTTCACGGCACTGTCTAAAACTGTGCAGGACAAACTATCAACCACGATGTCTCTAAGATAAAACAGTCCAGTTATACTATACCAGTTTTACTACTGTACCGTAGAAAACTGTTCTAAAATTACACCATCCAATTCTAAATTATTATTTTGAAATTCTCATAATTTACTTAACAATTCTAAATTATTATTTTTAAATCAAATTTATTAATATTAATATTAATATTAAGAAATTCAATTCAAATTGATATAAAAAATACTATATTTATGATATTAAAAAAAACCAAAATTCTATTGTATTGTGTATTTTAAATAAAAATATAAAGACCCACATAAAGTTGATAAAAGTGTAGAATAATATAAAACAAATTAAGTTGTAATACAATTTGAATTGAATTAGTTCTTATATGTGTTCGATGACAGTGTTGAATCAGTGCGAAACTCATTGAACATATCAGGACTGGGTGCTCAAGGACAAGATAAGTGGATGTGTTTACCAGACTTGGGTTACGTGATAGCAACATGATATAATGTCGTATTGGTGTCGTTGTCTCGTAATCTGAATATTTCCGCTAAACAAAGCACCGTCGTCAAAAGAACGTTTACTAGCCATTGGATTAATTACTAAACATTTATATTAATATATAATTAATTAAATAAACTTAAACTTAAAAATATATATAATTAAACATTTATTATATATAATATTATTAAATGTAAAATAAATATAAATAAAAAACATTATATTAAACTTACAATTATTAATAACTTAAACATAAATAAACAAATTAATTAAACATTTATATTTAATTATGTAATTAATTAAATAACTTAAACTTAAAAAATAAATATAATTAAACAATTTATATTAATTTATAATTAATTATAATGAAAATAAATATAAATTAAACATTATATATAAACATTCATTTAAATTTTAATAAACTTAAACACAAATAAATAAATATTTTGAAAATAAATAATTTAATATCTCTCCTTCCCATAAACCTCCGAGCCACGTGATGCTCGTACTGTGTCAACAGAGATGTCACCGTCGGTCTCGGAAATCCGGTCTGCCATCTTCATGGCGATGAGTCAGATGATGCTGATGATCGGATGATGCTGCTGATATTGATGATCAGGGTTATCGTGGTATTGTAAGTTATTTATTCTGATTTTAATGCTACTCTATTAATTATTTTTGTGACATAGTTGAATAATTAATGTTTTTTAATCTAATTTATTTGGTTTTTTTATTGGCTTTGTTAGATTCACTCTACTAGTCCTGTTGCATTTTTGGTGGATTTATTAATATCGAAGTATTTTCAAGTATATGATCCCGGTATGATTATTATGCTTTCATGGGTTTTTTCTATGCGAGCTATTCATTATTTTTGTGTTGTTATTATATGTATATGAATATGAATGAACTCTCAGCAGTTATATTCATTGAAATTAAATTTGAATATAAAAGGCGCTCACCACATATATTATAGCCATATATAAATATCACTGATTGATTCTCTATTTTAGTGCGGTTTGTGTCTTGTGTGTGAGTACATTGACTCATCTCATCTATGGGTTATCTTTTCGTTACTGAATTATATTTGATTTGGTGCAGTTATTTTTACGTTCATAAGTCTAGAAAAGCTCACTTAAAGAATTTGAAGGAAAAGAGGTTTCAGATGATTTTCTTCTTAGCCAACCTGTTCATTTCCATATATTTGGGTACGTCTTGTCTGGAACATTCACTTGTTGTTAATTAGATGATAAAACTGCAAGTGCGATGCGCACCAATGAAAGTCAATTGAGCTCAAAGTGAGTAATAAATATAAGCCATGGTTACTCTATTCTTTCGCATGTCCTTCTTTTATTAAGAAATGTAGATCACCCGTAGCTGGTCGACTATCAGTAGTATTATAAGATATTTCTTTGATTTGATGATTTGTCTCATTGTTTTATATGCAAAAATGACATGCCATGTCAATGTCATACAATATGCTATATAAGCACTTTTGCAACTTAAGTATTTAAGGCATGAAAACAACTCAAACCTTTTTATGCTAGGCAAACTTGGGTCCTAGTTTTTTATATTTTAAACTAGAGATGTAAATTTACTTGAAAATGAATTATTTTAGTTTGATTGATAACTTGAAAATGTATCTTTTCAGTAATTTGAGTGTGTCATCCATACATGACTACACCCTATCACATGTTCCTGCTCTTAAGATCAGATGATACTTCTGATTTCGAAATGTGGAGTGTATCAGGTGGACTGCATTGCTTAACCACTTTTATTATATTTTTTTATAAATTTTATTCGTATGAAGATCTTACTTGATCCTTTGAGGCCTATATTTGTATACTTGGAATGCATGTTTGGCGCTGCTTCTCTTATTTTTCCTTGAGGAATTTGCGTAAAATACAATTTTTTAGGACCCAATACATGACAGGGCTTTATGGCTTGATTGATTCATATACACTATAGAGGATTCCACTTGGTTTTGTGGGAGCAGACTTGGTTGTTATTGTCGTAGTAAGGAAAAATTGGGGTATACATTTATATTTTATAATTTGGTTATTTTTCCATAGAAAGCGATCAAAAGACACTTTTTGGAGATGTGAATGCAGATGATAAGCAGGTTAAGTCCAAGAAGCATAACAAAAATGTAAGTATTATTCCATACTCATTGCCAGTTCAACGTTGCTCCCAAATTTTTTCATTAACGAGGATCATTTATTCTTGGATAAATTGTAGCTTCTTTTTTAATGAATCTATCCTTATCATTATAATAGAATAATCTCTTTATTTCAGAACTGCTGTAATTATTTGTATCTTCACTTTTGTTATCTATTACATCTTCATTGTTATTGCATTATAGGGTACTTTTCTGCAGTCAATGATTGCCAAGAAGATGAAGTTAAAAATTACTGAAGCTGTGCGTATCTTAGATTCCCACTTCCACTGGATGTGTACAAGAGGTAATTTGCAAGTGTATGCTTTTGAAATTTCAATATGGTTGCCATATAATTTTGCAAGTGCACAAAGAGTAATGTTGCGTTCAACACATGTGCTTTTGGTGTGTGTTATATTTCCAATTTGCAACTGTGAGTTCAAGAAATCAACAGAAAACTAAACTGCTTCTATGGTCAAATTTAATTTCGCTCTGTATTAACATTAGAATGCGCCTGGCTGATAGCTTCTCTATTCAATCTTTAGCCTATAGCATTAGTTTTCTTAGTATTATTAGAACTTCACAAAAGGGATATTGTTGTTTGTTCAAAGGATTTGTGGTTATACATTTTATTGTTGAAGAACGAGGATTTGTGGCTTATTGTTGATATAAATAGATCATAAGAATTTTCAGACCAATAAAACACTATAGGCAAAATTTTTTTTCACTTGGCAGATGCCGCTACATGGATCAATCGATGCAGTTAATCCCTATCATGTATTTGGTTTAAAGCATGTCTATCAAATAGGCAGCTATAGTAGCCGCTACGCATAGAGGATTTTGATGAATCCGCCTTATGAAACCCCAATCTGTTCAGTTGTCGCTTATTAGGAATATGGCTGCTATTCCAATCTGCTAGCCGAAATAGCGCCATCGTCTGGAAAAATTAGAATTTTAGGTTTTTGAAATAACAAAACTTAATTTTTGTGTTGAATCCCACATGTGGCCGTAATATAATAGAAAAACCGAAGCTTTTGTGAGTTACTTCCAATACTCAGTAGTAAACATATACCTTATCAATAATACACAATAATATAGCTCACATCGTTTTATATTTGTAGGGACATAGGGGCCCGTGGCCACCCCAAAAAAAGAATTATAAGTAAAATTACTATAATGCACTGATCAAACTAAAACATTACAACATTATCTAAACCTAAATCAGTTTTCTCATTTTCCTCTCTCGTTCCATCAGCGTTTCTCTCTTTGTATCTCTCTTTCCATCGGCGATATCTCTCTCATTTGCTTACAAGTTTACACATCCTCTCTCCCTCCTCCAGAAATCAGATTCACAACGACAAGACGCGCGGCCGCTCTGCCAGACACGAATCACGAATCGCTCTTCTGCTCGCTGGTCTGCGGCCGCCTTTGCCTGACTGGCTCCGTGGCGGTGGCTATTCGTCCTCTTGCCTCTCTGTTCACCTCTTAATTGTTAGTTCTGATTTTGTTAGTTTTGATTTGAATTCGGATTCTATTTTGTTAGTTTGATTTTGTTAGTGCAACATCTCTTAGTGTCTTCAGTTATCATGAAAGTTAGAGTTTATTTTGTACTGGTGAGTTTGGAGCTTGATTTGACTGAAACATTGATTTAGAGTTTCAATTTTATATTTTTGTTTAGGGTTTTTGTGTTGCACATAAGGTGTTTGATTTATGTTTATATAAAGTATTGAGTTTTTTTTGTTGCACATAATTAGTTATTATGTTCATATAGAGTGTTTGAATTTTTTGTTGCACACATGTGTTGCAGTTTTGTGCATTTTTGTTTATTTTTGTCCTCATAAAGTGTTTTAGTTTATTTTTTCATATAAGATGTTTTATGTTTCCTTAAATTGATTGATTTAGATAAGTTGTGTGAGAATAAAGAAGGTAAAAAAATGAATTATTTAAATAAGTGTTTTGTTTGAATTAATAAGGTTCAGATGTTTAGTCGGCCACCCCAAAAAATTGAACGGTTCCAAGCTCCGCCACTGTACTAACCACAAAGACTTGAGCTATCAGTGTCCCAATTTTCACTTTTAAAGCATGATTTAGCATTCTCTTGGCTAAACTTGCATTTCATACTTTGGCCAAAAATAGTTGTTCTTAATTCTAGCTTTTATCATATCTTTAAACCTTCATTATTACTACGTTATTTACGAACAAGAATCATTATACCATTTTAATATGTGAGTTAGGACGTGTAGAACTGGAAATTTAGAGATAAGTTCAAAGTTAACCCTTGTTTGCACAACTATAGTTACCAGAAAATCTATCTATATACCTTGTGTTTTTAACACCAGTGACCAGTCTGATCTCCTCACACATATCTTTACTCTAGAATGTTAAGTTACCCAAACTATTTTCATCTCTAAAAAGCCGTTAAACAAACCTCTCTATATACTCTATTATACGTTTTCTGATCAATAAGACCTATGTTAGTTCTTCTGATATGTTCCTATTATTTTATCAATTTTATAGGCAGGTATGTTGCTTCGTAGTCAATCTCCTATAATCTTAATCAATATTATTATTTTGTTTTTTCCAAAGGCTTCTATCTAATATTATGCTTTGACTATATCATTTATGATTGTTTGATTATTTTTACAAAGGCTTCTAATCAATATTATCCTTTGACTATATTCATTTTATGCACGTATGATGTAAGTTGAGTTCTATTTGTTATAGTGGTGATTGTTAATTTCACATTCTTGTCTTTACACCCTGTTTTATGTGAACGGAACTACATTGTTATACTTTAATGCATGTTTTTCTTCCTTTTGATTTTGTGAGCTACATGGTTCTTTTTTACTAGGTTCTTGTTAACCTTCACCAAGCAGTCATTCCTCATCTGTCTAATCCCAAAATGTTATGGTAAACATCTGTGCTACATAAATTGGTGTTTTGTTATGGTAACTAGATGTTGAATCTGATGCATTGCTTTTTTTTTTGTGCAGTGATTTCTTGACAAGGTCATATGATGTTGGTGGTGTAGTAAGTGTGATGGCACTTAGCAGCCTTTTTATCCTAATGACCAAGTATGAAGTGGAGTACCCTAATTTCTATGAAAAACTATATGAGCTATTAGTTCCATCTATCTTCATGGCAAAACATCGTGCAAGGTTTTTCCAGGTATATCTTATAAAATTACTTTGGGTACATACATGTAAATGTAATCAAAGAGGAATATCAAGCAAAAATGATGCTTTGAGTTCAGTTGTACGAAGAT
>PGTU02003611.1:0-14767 GCA_002896215.2 Cicer echinospermum
TGGCTGACCACTCTCATTCCAGCCAACCTAATAAACTCATATAGTAAGTACATGCTATTAAAAAAAGATAAAAAACACACAGCAAATAGAGTATAGTATACCTCAAATTTAATGCCATTACTCCTTCCTTTAATGACTTTTTGCATGATAGTTGCACCATGTTTGACTTCTTTTTCATAAGTCTTAGAGGTGCCAACTTCTTCATTTTGACATTCTAAATCTTTGTTTGTATCCATTTAACTACAACAAGTTCAACATGCAGTTTAGTATAACATCAACAAGCTCAACATGCGTCATGCATTATTATAAACAAGCTCAACAGGTATCAGTATATCTTAAACAAGCTCAACATGCATTTTAATGATTACAAAAAATTAATAACATCAATACCTGAATAATGGTTCGAAGAAAGATGAAATGTGATGAAAAGAGGGAACGCAGAAAGTTCACAGAAATATGGGTTCACAGAAAATACGGTATTGAAAAATCGTAATGAGGGTTACGTATTTCAACAATGAAATATATTGTGTGAAATGAGAGAGATGATCTTGGATGGAAATAAGGTTCGAAATGAAGGGAGATATCGTGAAAATAAGGTCGTAAATGGAACGGGATATAGGGTTGCAAAAAGAAGAGAAGAACGATGAAGGTTGAGATGATAGTGAAGTTTACGTAATGAAGAGGAAACTGAAGCGGTTACTGTTATATATATACGTAACCCTTTTACGACGCTTTTTTATAACTCTTTTACAACGCTTGTTTAAAAAGCGCTCTAAAAGGCTTAGGCCTTTTAGAGCGCTTGTTTGAAAAGCGCTCTAAAAGGCGTCCTTATTTAATTTTTTTTAAAGGCTCTTTTACAGCGCTTTTCCCAATAAGCGCTTTTCCCAATAAGCGCTGTAAAAGATCTCATTGTTTTATTATGTTATATATAAAACCCTTTTACAGCGCTTGTTCAAATAAGCGCTGTAAAAGGTCTCTTTATTTTATTTTTAAAACAGTATTTTACAGCGCTTATTTGGACAAGCGCTGTAATAGACCTCCTTGTTTTATTTTGTTATATGAATGTTTTTTAAAGCCTTTTATAGCGCTGTAAAAGGCCTTATTGTTTTTGTGTTTTGTTATGTTATTTTTTAAACAAGCTCAACATGCAAAACCCACATAGTAGTAACTGGTCTTCTCCAATCTCTTCCTCTTCATCAAACTCTTCTCCTTTTATGCATCTTCTTCACAAACATCAAAGCTTACTCTTTCACAATTCAATCTCCACCTCAACACCCTTTTTATCTCTTTACATTCCCTTTCCTTCTTAAATCGAAACTTGGTATTCAGGTTCATTGCCATGTTGCGAAAAATGGGTTTGAGTCTGATGTTTTTGTTAACAATGTGTTTTTGGGGATTCCCATGATGCGTACAAGGTGTTTGAAGAAATTCCTGTTAGAGATAGTCATGTTAGGTGTCTGATGAATATTATTTTTAAAGCTTTTTACAGCGCTTTGTCAAATAAGCGCTGTAAAATGTCTTTTTTACTTATTTTCAAAAGGGTCTTTTACAACACTTTTTATAAAAAGCGCTGTAAAAGGCCTCAGTATGTGTATTTTTGTGTTGGTTTTATTTGGGTTCAATTTTGGATGACTGTAACTCAGACATTTATTCCAATCGAATTGGCACTTAATTTACATTATATAAGTGACATTAGTAGCAAACTGTGAGATGTTATAACTAGGATCCCAATATGCTGGTATGTATGGTTTGATTCCAAAAGCTTCTGATATGAAATATGTTGCTATTCTGCCATATTAGTATAAAACGTTCAATTCAAATTACATGCATATTTATCACAATAATTCATATTACATGCATATTTATCACAATATTTCAGATTATATTCATATTTATCACAATAATTCAGATTACATGCATGGCTTATATAAAACAATTAAACATATACATTAAGATGCCCTTCTTCTTTTCCTGGTGGGATTCACATTTGTTTGTCCATTTACAATACGAAACGATGAATTAATCCAAATTTCCTCATCATGATCATCTCTAAGATATAAACCATCATCAGTTGAATCAATTTCATGTGGTTGTTGTGATGTTGCAAATAAAAGATCATTACCAACATCTTCATCATTATTGTTATCATCACTTATTTTATTGGTCGATAGGACAACAAACCATTTATCATCAGAAGGATCAGTGACATAAAATAGTTGTTGAGCTTGCGACGCTAAAATAAAAGGCTCGTCTTTGTATCCCACCCTATTAAAATCGACAAGCAATAATCCTGACTCATCAATCCGAACGCCATTATTATTATCGACCCACTTGCAACCAAATATGGGAACACGAAACATTGTGTAGTCTTACTCCCATATGCTCTCGATAACCCCAAAATATGATAGATTTGCATATATTGGGTTTTTGTCTTTTACACTTGAGACATGCATCACTTCAGCTACGAGAGTGACTCCACTATTTTGCATAGTGGTCTGATCATCTTGTTCCTTGTATAAATGTGTAGCCGGCTTAATAATATAACAGTTGTCAGTAAAGATGTAACAACCCGTTTTGTCAAAGCGAGGGTATTTTTTTTTTCAAAAGACTTTAAAATAAAACAAGATAAATAAATAAGGAAATACTTAGATAAAATTGAGTCATTTAATTACAAGCAAGCGGAAAAATTTTCTCAAATATAGAATCCAAAGTATACACAACAACAGATGATACATGGAACCCATTCAACTAAGATGTCTACTGACATTATTAGTAAAGGTACAGTTTTCCAGTTCAAAATACGTAATCCAAAAACTATTCCCCTCTATGTCTCATCCTAATCTGTAATTCTTCAAAAAAAAAACTATAAGTTATACGCCCCGAGTGATCTCCACGCGCCCCCGAAGATCCTCCTAACAAGCTCCAGTCAAGCCAATCCCATCTACATTCCCAACCGTAGGGACAGACTGTAGGATCGTCCTGCTCTCATATGAGGCAAAGCCCAGATTTCCACAATAGTTGTAAAAGGGTCACCAACTGAAATTAACAAGTAACACATAACATTTAAGTTTTTACATGCACAAAATAAACTTTCAACTATCATGCACCTTAAAAGGTTTTCCACATGCTAAAAGTTTCATATAACACTTGCCAAATAACAATAAGTCAAAAATAAGGTTCTCAAATCCATCAAGTAATATTAAACTAACAAAACATTGATAAATCAAGAGCAATCTGTTATCTAACTCAAAATAAGAATTTCACTAAGCCAATCGATTTCCAAATCAATTTCCTGAAGGTTTTTAGTGAAATTTGAATTCTGGCTTAAATTCAATCGATTGGCAATCAATTGACAGCATATCTCAGCCCCCTGACTTAATGCCAATCGATTTCCAAATCGTTTTTGTCAGTTTGCTGAATTCCTGCATGGCCAAATCGATTGGGAAAATCATTTTATAAAAATAGTTGAACCCCTGTAACATCCCAAATCGATTGTAAAATGGCTGAGCCTCCTGTTATAATAGTCGAGCCCCTTTAACTTCCTAAACTCGATTGACAAATCGATTCCCTGCATATCCTTCTTAAAAATACATAAACTAATTCAATCGCATTCATACACAACACCAAATCTTAACACTTAGCAATTCCCAGACAATCACCACGACAAATTGAGTTTCGAAAGTAGTTTACAATCCATCACACTTACACACGATAATCAATACATAACACATAGCAATTCCAACACATTACCACGAGCAACGTGAGATTTCGAAATAGTTTTACAATCTCACACTTTACAGACAAATCAATACATAACACTCAATCATAACTTGATTCAATTACGACTCGTGTGCAAGCACCCTAATGCGATGCGTATATGCCAAAATGCATGGACTCGGAATTCCAAACCAAAACCCTCCTCGAAGGGCCGTAAATCATAATTGTACCGCCTATCGCAGGCCAAAGTACCAATTACCGAGGTGCCACCTATCACGGGTCTCACGATTTACTAAAAAGCATAAACCATAAACGTACTGCCTATCACGGGCCCGTATCGTTACTAAGGTGCCACCTATCACGGATCTGCACGTTACTAAAAAGAACTAAATTGTAAAATGTACCGCCTATCACAGGCCAAAGTACTATTTACCAAGGTGCCACCTATCACGGGTCTGCACCAATTTACAAAAAAAACGTAAATCATAAACGTACCGCCTATCACAAGCCCGTACTATTTATCAGGTGCACCTATCACGGTCTGCATCAATTTAGCACAAAAACGTAAATCATAAATGTACCGCCAATCACAGGCCAAAGTACTATTTATCAGGTGCCACCTATCACGGGTCTGCACGATTTAAAAAAGAATGAAAATGCATGAGCATATACTGACTCCATCCACGAACAATCGTTAAGCAAATGCAGATATCAAAAAGATTCCCTATTTTTAATACTCATTTAACTTAAACGATTTTCACAACAAACATTAAGTAAACAAGACATTAAGAGATTCCCCATCCTTAATACTCATTTAACTTAAACGATTTTCACAACAAACATTAAGTAAACAAGACATTAAGAGATTCCCCATTCTTAATACTCATTTAACTTAAACGATTTCACAACAAACATTAAGTGAACAAGACATTAAGAGATTCCCCATACTTAATACTCAGTTAACTTAAACGATTTTCAAAAACAAACATTAAGTAAACAAGACATTAAAGAGATTCCCCATTCTTAATACTCATTTAACTTAAACGATTTTCACAACAAACATTAAATAAACAAGACATTAAGAGATCCCCATTCTTAATACTCATTTAACATAAAACGATTTTCAAAACAAAAATTAAGTAAACAAGACATTAAGAGATTCCCCATTCTTAATAACTCATTTAACTTAAACGATTTTCAAAACAAACATTAAGTAAACAAGACATTAAGAGATTCCCCATTCTTAATACTCGTTTAACTCTAATGGTTTTCAAATTCCACACAAAACAATCTCAAACATATTATCAAATTCAATCCACGATTCACACCAAAACACATCAATTCATTTCTCCACAATCCAACCATACACATATCAAATCATCATAAGCATGAATTATGAATACGTCAAACTTCATTTTACTCAAAATCGTATACCAATGGGTTAAATTCATTTTCCGCAAAACATTCATCAATATCACCGAAACCTAACTCTAAGATTTTACTCATAAAGCGTTAAATTCATTTCCCCAAATCAACACTTTAACCCTAACAAATTCTTTTCCACACAACCACAGATAAGTCCATAAATGCAAACTGAAGTTTGGAAGGAGCCTTACCTTCACGTTAGCTTTAACGTGCGATTACGGTACCGCGAGTAAATCCGGTAAAATCTCCGCTCGCAATGTCGCTTCCAAAGTTTGTTCCCTAGCACCGTAGCGTGGTAGTGAACAAATTTCCCTTCTATCTCTTGCGAAACGAAGCTTAGATCTAGATGGAAAAACGGGGAGGTTTGTGTTGACGGTTTTGAAATCCCTAACACCGTTTTTTCTTCGTTTCCGAAACAACGAGAAAAGTATGAAGCTGAGAAAATCCTTGCTCTTACCCCACTAAGCCTTGGGTTTCTATTCTTGAACAAAAGGAAGAAGAGAAAATGAAAATGGAAGAAGGGAGGTCACGCGAGGCAGAGGAAGAAGATGGACTTTCTCCCTTTTCCCTTTTCCTTCTTCTTTTTCCTTCCTTTCTATTTATTTCTTTCTATTTCCTTCTCTTTTCCCTCCACACAAACATATATATATATATATATATATATATTATATATATATATATTAATTACTTTAACAAATATCTCCAAATATCTAGATATTTATTAAAATTACCATTTCACCCATAAGGCATTAAATTCTTCGTAATTTTTAATCGGGTTTGACCGTACTTAATTTAATTTATTTATCGACGAGTAATTTTTAATCGGCATCAATAATTCTCTTTGGTCATATCAAACTCCAAAATATATTAATAACTTTGGCTAAAAAGTCTCCGAGTTCAATACCAAAATACACTAAATTACATAAAGTATACTTTAAAATGGACAAAACAAAAACCATAACAAATAATAAAATGACCTGAAATATTAATTCCATTGAGTCTTTTGCATTTATTAGACGAACTACATTGTTTTAGAAACAAAAAGGACTAGAATAGACCCAGTAAGTAACAAAGTGACCTAAAACCTATATCCATTGAGAATTATGCACTTATTTCATGAAATACATTGATTAAAATAGAAAACCATAAAACATAAACCTAAAACCCTAACCCCAAAACCCTAAACCTAGTAAAGACCACAAAATGACCTAATATATAATCCGTTGACACTTTTGCACTTATTTGACAAACTACAATAGAGTAAAATAAAACTCGACAAGAATAAATACTCGTAACGACAACAATGACCTACAATATTTATGCATTGAAACTTTTGCACTTATTGGACGAACTACAATGAAAAAAACTAAAATGCATAGAGAGAAACATATTAAAAACAAAAAATGACCTAAAATCAAAATCTAGTGACACTTATGCACTTATTCGACGAAACTACATTGGATTAATAACCAAAGATGGATAGAATAGACCTAGACCCTTAACCATTTAACCTTAAACCCAAACACTAAACTCAACCTATACCCTAAACCTTAATCACATCTAAAACCTAACCCTAAAACCCACTAAACCTAAACCTAAAACCTAAAACCTAAACCTAAAACCTAAAACCTAAAACCTAATCCTAAAACCTAGAACCAAAACCAAATGTAAACCTAAAATACCTTTATAGCACCTAAAACTAAAACCTTGATAAAACCTAAACCTGTACCTAAAAGGAACTACAACCTAAATAAGACCTAACCTAAAATGTACTAAAACCTAAAACAACCTATCACCTAAACCGTTAAACCTAAATCTAATAAAACCTAGATAAAAATATGCACTTACCTAAAACCTTGACCGAACTACGTAAAACTAAAACCTAAACCTAAGAAGACCTAAAATGTCTACCTAAAACCTAAAAAACCCTAAAACCAAGAACCTAAAACCTAAAACTAAAACCTAAAACCTAAAACCTAAAACCCAAAACCTAAACCTAAAACCTAACCTAACATAAATCCTAAAACCTAAAACCTAAGCCCTAAATCCTAAAACCAAAACCTTAAAACCTAAACATAAAATATTAATGGATTTGACTTTTGTACATATTGGACGAACTACAAGAATAAGAAATAAAATGTACAAAAAGAAACATATCAAAAACTAAAATAGCCCAAATATAAAACCAGTTAGATATATGCACTAATTCGACAAAATACATGGACTAAGAAGAGAAAGTGGTCTATAATAGACCTAGACCCTTAAACATTAACCTTAAACCTTAAACCATAAAACACTAACCCTAATCCCTTAACCTAGTAAAGATGAAAATGTCCTAAAATATTAATACATTGAGACAAAAAGAACATATCCAAAAACCCAAATGACCTAAAATCTATATCCTGTTAGACTTATGCACTTATTCGACAACCTTCATTGATAAGAACCAAAAAGAGGCTAGAATAGACCTAGACCCTTAACCCTAAACCTTAAACCATAAAACCAAAACACTAAACTCGAAACTCTATACCCTAAACCCTAGAACCCTAAACCCTAAACCTTAAAACAACAAAACTCTAAAACCCTAAACCTTAAACCTAAAACCTAAAAAGCTAAACTAATCCCTAATCCCTAATCCCTAAAACCTAGTAAACACCAAAATGACCTAAAATATTTATGCAATAAATGTTTAGGGTTTAGAGTGCATTTTGACTATTTGTACTTATAAAGACTAAAATGATTAGAACTAAATTCTACAATAAGAACCTATAACCAAAATAACAAAATCTAAATCCAATTAGATTTATGCACATATTCGACGAACTATATTTATTAAGAAGAAAAGTGGTCTATAATAGACCTAGACCCTTATCCCTAACCCTTAACCTTAAATATTAAACCATAAAACCTAAACCCTAAAACCTAATCGATTAACCTTGTTAAGACCAAAATGCCCAAAAATATTAATGCATTGAGAATTTTTAACTTATTGGACGAACTACAATGAATAAGAACTAAAATAGACAAAAAGAAACATATCAAAACCCGAATAACCTAAAATCTATATCCAGTGCAACTTATGCACTTATTCAATAAACTGCATTTATTAAGAACCAAAATGGACTAGAATAGACCTAGACCCTTAACTCTGAATCTTTAAATCCTAAATCCCATATCCGAAACCATAAACCATAAAATGAATAAGAACTAAATTAGAGAAAAAGAAACATATCAAAAACCAAAATGTCTAAAATCTAAATCAATTGAGAGTTTTGCACTTATAGGTTTAATTACATTGATTAACAACTAAAATGGACCCAATAAAAAATCACAAATACCAAAATGACCATAAGATTTTAATCCAGTGAGTCTTTTTACACTTATTAGACAAACTACATTGTTTTACAATCAAAATGGACTAGAATACACCTAGTAAATAAAAAAACATGACCTAAAATCTATATCCATATAGAATTATGCACTTATTTCATGAAATACAATGATTAAAATCAAAATGGAAGAGAATAGACCTAGACCCTTAACCCTTAACCTAAACCCAAACCCTAAAATCGAAACCCTAAACCTCAAACCCTTAACCTCAAACCCTTAACCCTAAACCCAAAAGGCTAAACCCTAAAACCCTAAACCTAGTAAAGACCACTAATGACTTTTGCACTTAATATGTACAAAAAGAAACATATCAAAAAACCAAAATAACCAAAACTCTAAATCCAGGTAGATTTATGCACTTATTCGACGAACTACATTTGATTATGAAGAAAAATGGTCTATAAAAGACGTAGACCCTGAACCCTTTAACCATAATACCTATATCCTAAACCCAAATCCCTTAACCTTGTAAAGACCAAAATGAACTAAAATATTAACGTATTGAGACTTTTACACTTATTGGATGAACTATAATGAATAAGAACTACAATGTACAAAAAGAAACATATCAAAAACCAAAATGACAAAAAATCAAAATCTAGTATCACTTATGCACTTATTCGATGAATTACATTGATTAAGTACGAAAGTGGACTAGATATGACCTAGACCTTAACCATCAAAACCCGAAACGCAAAACACTAAAGCCTAAACCCTAAATCCTAAAACCAAAAACCTAGAACCTAAAACCTAAAACGTAAAACCTAAAACCTAAAACCTAAAACCTAAACCCTAAATCCTAAAACCAAAACCCTAGAACCTAAAACCTAAAACGTAAAACCTAAAACCTAAACCTAAAACCTAAAACCTAAAACCTAAAACCTAAAACCTAAAACCTAAAACCTAAAACCTAAACCTAAACCTAAAACCTAAAACCTAAAACCTAAAACCTAAAACCTAAAACCTAAAAACTAAAACCTAAAACCTAAAACCTAAAACCTAAAACCTAAAACCTAAAACCTAAAACCTAAAACCATACCTAAAACCTAAAACCTAAAACCTAAAACCTAAAACCTAAAACCTAAAACCTAAAACCTAAAACCTAAAACCTAAAACCTAAAACCTAAAACCTAAAACCTAAAACCTAAAACCTAAAACCTAAAACCTAATACCTAATACCTAAAACCTAAAACCTAAAACCTAAAACCTAAAACCTAAAACCTAAAACCTAAAACCTAAAACCTAAAACCTAAAACCTAAAACCTAAAACCTAAAACCTAAAACCTAAAACCTAAAACCTTAAACCGAAAACCGAAAACCTAAAACCGAAAACCGAAAACCGAAAACCTAAAACATAAAACCTAAAACCCAAAACCTAAAACCTAAAACTAAAAACATAAATCCTAAAACCTAAAACCTAAGCCCTAAATCCTAAAACCTAAAACCTTAAACCTTAAACATAAAATATTAATGGATTTTGACTTTTGTACATATTGGACGAACTACAATGAATAAGAAATAAAATGTACAAAAAGAAACATATCAAAAACTAAAATAGCCCAAATATAAAACCTGTTAGATATATGCACTAATTCGACAAAATACATGGACTAAGAAGAGAAGTGGTCTATAATAGACCTAAACCCTTAAACATTAACCTTAAACCTTAAACCATAAACACTAAACCCTAATCCCTTAACCTAGTAAAGATGAAAATGTCCTAAAATATTAATACATTGAGACAAAAAGAACATATCAAAAACCCAAATGACCTAAAATCTATATCCTGTTAGACTTATGCACTTATTCGACAAACCACATTGATTAAGAACCAAAAAGAGGTTAGAATAGACCTAGACCCTTAACCCTAAACCTTAAACCATAAAACCAAAACACTAAACTCGAAACTCTATACCCTAAACCCTAAACCCTAAACCTAAACTTTAACACAAAACTCTAAACCCTAAACCTTAAACCTAAAACCTAAAAGCTAAACCCTAATCCCTAATCCCTAATCCTTAAACCTAGTAAAGACCAAAATGACCTAAAATATTTATGCATTTTAATAAATGTTTAGGGTTTAGAGTGCATTTTGACTTTTGTACTTATTGGAAGGACTAAAATGATTAAGAACTAAATTTTACAATAAGAAACATATAAAAAACCAAAATAACCAAAATCTAAATCCAATTAGATTTATGCACATATTCGACGAACTATATTTATTAAGAAGAAAAGTGGTCTATAATAGACCTAGACCCTTATCCCTTAACCCTTAACCTTAAATATTAAACCATAAGACCTAAACCCTAAAACCTAATCGATTAACCTTGTTAAGACCAAAATGCCCAAAAATATTAATGCATTGAGAATTTTTAACTTATTGGACGAACTACAATGAATAAGAACTAAAATAGACAAAAAAAACATATCAAAACCCGAATAACCTAAAATCTATATCCAGTGCAACTTATGCACTTATTCAATAAACTGCATTTATTAAGAACCAAAATGGACTAGAATAGACCTAGACCCTTAACTCTGAATCTTAAATCCTAAATCCCATATCCGAAACCATAAACCATAAATGAATAAGAACTAAATTAGAGAAAAAGAAACATATCAAAAAACCAAAATGTCCTAAAATCTAAATCAATTGAGAGTTTTGCACTTATAGGTTTAATTACATTGATTAACAACTAAAATGGACCCAATAAAAATCACAAATACCAAAATGACCTAAGATTTTAATCCAGTGAGTCTTTTACACTTATTAGACAAACTACATTGTTTTACAATCAAAATGGACTAGAATACACCTAGTAAATAAAAAAAACATGACCTAAAATCTATATCCATATAGAATTATGCACTTATTTCATGAAATACAATGATTAAAACCAAAATGGAAAGAGATAGACCTAGACCCTTAACCTTAACCTAAACCCAAACCCTAAAATCGAAACCCTAAACCTCAAACCCTTAACCTCAAACCCTTAACCCTAAACCCAAAAGGCTAAACCCTAAAACCTAAACCTAGTAAAGACCACTAATGACTTAAAATTTAATCAAATTGAGACTTTTGCACTTAATGGTTGAACTATTTTTGATTAACAACTGAAATAGATTAAAAAAAAACATAACAAATAATAAAATGACCTAAAATATTCATCCATTGAGTATTTTGCACTTCTTAGACGAGCTACATTGTTTCAGAAACAAAACGGACTAGAATACACCTGGTAAATAACAAAATGACCTAAAATCTTTATTCATTGAGAATTATTCACTTATTTCGTGAGATACATTAATTAAAACGAACATGGACTAGAATAGACCTAGAACCTTAACCCTAAACATAAACACGAAACTATAAACCCTAAACGTGAAACCCTAACCCCAAAATCCTAAACCTAGTAAATACGACAAATGAACTAATATATTAATCTGTTGACACTCTTGCACTTATTTGACCAACTACATTGAGTAAGAATCAATATGGACTAGAATGACTAGAATAAGTACTCGTAACGACAAAAATGACCTACAATATTGATGCATTGAGACATTTGCACTTATTGGACGGACTATAATGAATAAAAACTAAAATGGACAAAGAGAAACATATCAAAAACAAAAATGACCTAAATTCAAAATCTAGTGACACTTAAGCACTTATTCGACGAAATACATTAATTAAGAACAAAAATGGACTAGAATAGACCTAGACTCTTAACCATTAACCTTAAACCCAAAACACTAAACCCTCAACTCTAAACCCTAAACCCTAAACCATAAACCCTAAACCCTAAACACTAAACCCTAAACCCTAAAATCTAAAGCCTAACACCTAAACCTTAATCCCTAAACCTAGTAAAGGACCAAAATGTCCTAAAATATTATGCATTTGACTTTTGTACTTATTGGTCAGGACTACAGTGAATAAGAACTAATATGTACAAAAAGAAACATATCAAAAACCAAAATCTAAATCTAGTCAGATTTATGCACTTATTTGACGAACTACGTTGATTAAGAAGAAAAATGGTCTATAATAGAACTAGACCCTTAACCCTTAAACCATAAAACCTAAACCCTAAACCCTAATCCCTTAATCTAGTAAAGACCAAAATGACCTAAAATATTAATGTATTGAGACTTTTGCACTTATGGGACGAACTACAATGAATAAGAACTAATATGTACAAAAAGAAATATATCAAAAACCAAAATCTAAATCTAGTTAGATTTAAGCACTTATTCGACGAACTACATTGATTAACAACTAAAATTGTCAGAAAGAAACATATCAAAAACAAAAATGACCTAAAATCGAAATCTAGTAACACTTATGCCCTTATTCGATGAACTACATTGATTAAGTACCAAAAAGAAACATATCAAAAACCCAAACAACCTAAAATCTATATCCAGTGAGACTTTGCACTTTTCGACAACCTTCATTTATAAAGAACCAAAATGGACTAGAATAGACTAGACCCTTAAGCCTTAAGCTTAAACCCTGAATCCCATACCCCAAACCCTAAATCCTATAATGAATAAAAAACAAAAACGAACAAAAGAAATATATCAAAAACCAAAATTCTTAAAATCTAAACCTTAAACCTAACCCTAACCCAAAGCCTAACCCAAAGCCTAAAACCCTAAACCCTAAGCCCTAAACCCTAACCTAACCACTAATCCCTTAAACCCTAAACCCTTAACAAAAACAAAGGTAGATTTTTATGCACTTATTCGACGAACACTACATTGATTAAGAAGAAAAATGGTACATAATAGACCTTGACCTTAACCATTAAACCGTAAAACTAAACCCTAAACCCTAATCCCTTTACATAGTAAAGACTGAAATGACTAAAATATTAATGTATTGAGAACGTTTTTCCACTTATTGGACGAACTACATGAATAAGAACTAATATGGTAAGAAAGAAACATATCAAAACAAAAATGACCTAAAATCAATCTATTTAAACTTATAAACTTTATTCAATGAACTACATTGAGGTAAGTTACCAAAAATGGACAAGATATGACCTAGACCGTTAACACTTTACCATAAACCCGAAACCAAAAACACTAAAGCCCAAACCCTAAACCCTAAACGCTAAACCCTAAAACCTAAAACCTAAAGCCTAAAGCCTAAACCCTAAAACCTAAAACCTAAAACCTAAAACCTAAAACCTAAAACAAAAATGACGTAAAATATTTGTGCATTTTGACTTTTGTACTTATTGGACGAACTACAATGAACAAGAACTAATATGTACAAAAAGAAACATATCAAAAACCAAAATAACCAAACTCTAAATCTAGGTAGATTTATGCACTTATTCGACGAACTACATTGATTATGAAGAAAAATGGTCTATAAAAGACGTAGACCCTGAACCCTTTAACCATAATACCTATATCCTAAACCCAAATCCCTTAACCTTGTAAACACCAAAATGAACTAAAATATTAACGTATTGAGACTTTTACACTTATGGATGAACTATAATGAATAAGAACTACATGTACAAAAAGAATCATATCAAAACCAAAATGACAAAAAATCAAAATCTAGTATTCACTTATGCACTTATTCGATGAATTACATTTGATTAAGTAGAAAATGATACTAATAGACTAGATACCATCAAACCCGAAACGCAAAACCTAAGACCCTCCTAAACCCTGAGAACCAAAACGAAACGCTAAAACCTAAACCCCTAAGTAAAACTAAAACCTAACTACTAAAACCTAAAACTAAACTAAAACTAAAACCTAAAACCTAAACCTAAAACCTAAAACTAATAACCTAAAAACCTAAACCTAAAACCTAAAACCTAAAACCTAAACCTAAAACCTAAAACTAAAACTAAAACCTAAAACCTAAAAACTAAAACTAAAAACCTAAAACCTAAAAACTAAAAACTCTAAAACCTAAAAACCTAAAAACCTAACCTAAACCCTAAAACCTAAAACCTAAAACCCCTCCAACACCGTAAAACATAGAACTAAAACTAAAACCTAAACGTAAAACCTAAAACCTAAAACCTAAAACCTAAAACCTAAAACCTAAAACCTAAAACCTAAAACCTAAAACCTAAAACCTAAAACCTAAAACCTAAAACCTAAAACCTAAAACCTAAAACCTAAAACCTAAAACCTAAACCCTAAAACCCAAAACCTAAAACCTAAAACCAAAAACATAAATCCTAAAACCTAA
>PGTU02003612.1:0-25154 GCA_002896215.2 Cicer echinospermum
AAGATTGTTAAACCCTAATTGGACTAAATAAACCTAGGGAGGACGAAAATGACCTAAATGATATCCAACGACACAAATGAACTTATTGGATGACAAATTGATTTTTAAAAACCTAATTGGACAAGAATAAGCCTAAGGAGGACGAAAATGACCTAAATGTTCATCCAATGACACAAATGAACTTAATGGATGCACAGATTTGTTAAAAACCCTAATTGGACAAGAATAAGCCTAGGGAGGACGAAAATGACCTAAAATGTTCATCAATGACCACAAATGAACTTATTGGATGCACAAGATTGGTTAAAAACACCTAATTGGAACAAAATAAGCCTAGAGGAGGACGGAAACTGACCTAAATGTTCATCCAATGACACAAAAACTATTGGATGCACAAAGATTGGTTTAAAACCCTTATTGGACAATAAGCCTAGGGAGCGAAAAATGACCTAATGTTCATCCAAGCGACATAAACAACTATTGGATGCACAAGATTGGTTAAAAACCTTAATTGGACAAGAAATAAGCCTAGGAGGACGAAAATACCTAATGTTCATCCAATGACACAAAAAACCTATTGGATGCACAAGATTGGTTTTTTAAAACCTAATTGGACTAGAATAAGCCTAGGGAGGAAAATGACAAGATGTTCATCCAATGACACAAACAACTATTGGATGCACAAGATTGGTTAAAAAACTAATTGGACAAGAATAAGCCTAGAGAGACGAAAGACCTAAATGTTCATCCAATGACACAAAAACACTATTGGATGCACAACATTGGTTAAAAACCCTAATTGGACAAAAATAAGCCTAGGGAGACGAAAATGCCACTAATGTTTCCAATGACACAAACAACCTATTGGATGCAAAAGATTGGTTTAAAACCCCTAATTGGACAAGAATAAGCCTAAGGGAGGACGAAAATGAACCTAAATGTTTCATCCAATGACACAAATTAACTTATTGATGCACAAGATTGGTTAAAAACCCTAATTGGACAAGAATAAGCCTAGGGAGGACGAAAATGACCTAAATGTTCATCCAATGACACAAAGCACCTATTGGATGCACAAGATTGGTTTAAAACCCTAATTGGACTAGAAAAGCTAGGAGGAGAAAATACCTAAATGTTAATCCAATGACACAACACACCTATTGATGACACAAGATTGGTTTAAAAACCCTAATTGGGACAAGAATAAGCCAAGGGAGACGAAAATGACCTAAATGTTCATCAATGACACACACAAACCTATTGGATGCACAAGATTGGTTTAAAACCCTAATTGGACAAGAATAAACCTAGGGAGACGAAAATGACCCTAAATTGTTCATCCAAAATGACACAAATGAACTTATTGGATGCACAAGATTGGTTAAAAACCCTAATTGGACAAGAATAAGCCTAGGAGGACGAAAATGACCTAAATGTTCATCCAATGACACAAACACACCTATTGGATGCACAAGATTGGTTAAAAACCTAATTGGACAAAATAAGCCAGAGGAGGACGAAAATGACCTAAATGTTAATCCAATGACACAAAACACATTGGATGCACAAAATTGGTTTAAAACCCTAATTGGACAAGAATAAGCCTAGGGAGGACGAAAATGACCTAAATGTTCATCCAATGACACAAAACACACCTATTGGAAGCAAAAGATTGGTTAAAAACCTAATTGGACTAAATAACCTAGGGGGACGAAAATGACCTAAATTGATCATCCAATGACACAAATGAACTTATTGGATGCACAAGATTGGTTAAAACCCTAATTGGACAAGAATAAGCCGAGGAGGACGAAAATGACGAAATGTTCATCCAATGACACAAAACACACCGAATGGATGCACAAGATTTGTCAAAAACCCTAATTGGACAAGAATAAGCCTAGGGAGGACGAAAATGACCTAAATTTCATCCAATGACAAACAAATGAACTTATTGGATGCACAAGATTGGTTAAAACCCTAATGGACATAGAATAAGCCTAGGGAGGACGAAAATGACCTAAATGTTCATCCAATGACACAAAAACACCTATTGGATGCACAACATTGATTTAAAACCCTTTGTTGGACTAGAATAAGCTAGGGAAGATGAAAATGACCTAAATGTTCATCCAATGACAAAACAAAACCTATGCGATGCACAAGATTTGTTAAAAACCCAATTGGACAAGAATAAACCTAGGGAGGACGAAAATGACCTAAATGTTCATCCATGACACAAAAAAACTTATGGGATGCACAAGATTGGTTAAAACACCTAATTGGACAAGAATAACCAAGGAAGGACGAAAATGACCTAAGATGTTCATTGCAATGACACAAAAACACCTATTGGATGCACAAGATTGGTTAAAACCTAATTGGACAAGAATAAGCCTAGGAGAGGACGAAAATTACCTAAATGTTATCCAATGACACAAACACACCTATTGGATGCACAACATTGGTTAAAAACCTAATTGGACAAAAAAATAAGCCTAAGGGAAGACGAAAATGCCTAAGATGTTTATCCAATGACACAAAACACCTATTGGATGCACAAAGATTGGTTAAAAACCCTAATTGGACAAGAATAACCTAGGAGGACGAAAAGACCTAAATGTTCATCCAATGACACAAATTAACTTATTGGATGCACAAGATTGTTAAAACCCTAATTGGACAAGAATAAGTCCAGGGAGGACGAAAATGACCTAAATGTTCATCCATGACACAAAGACTTATTGGATGCACAAGATTGGTTAACCATAGTGACTAGAATAAGCTAGGGAGGAAAATGACCTAAATGTTCATCCAATGACACAAAAACCTATTGGATACACAAGATTGGTTAAAAACCCTAATTGGACAAGAATAAGCCTAGAGAGACGAAAATTACCTAAATGTTATCAATGACACAAACAACCTATTGGATGCACAAGATTGGTTAAAAACCCTATATGGACAAGAATAAGCCTAGGGAGACGAAAATTACCTAAATTGTTCACCCAATGACACAAATGAACTTATTGGATGCACAAGATTGGTTAAAAACCCTAATTGGACAAAAAATAAGCCAAGGAGGACGAAAATGACCTAAATGTTTCATCCAATGACACAAAAACATTGGATGCACAAGATTGGTTAAAAACCCTAATTGGACAAAAATAAGCCAGGGAGGACGAAATACCTAAATGTTCATCCAATGACAAAAACACCTATTGGATGCACAAGATTGGTTAAAACCCTAATTGGACAAGAAATAAGCCAAGGAAGGACGAAAATGACCTAAATGTTCATCCAATGACACAAACACACCTATTGGAAGCAAAAGATTGGTTTAAAAACCCTAATTGGACTATAATAAACCTAGGGAGGACGAAAATGACCTAAATGATCATCAACACACAATGACTATTGATGCAAAGATTGGTTAAAAACCCTAATTGGACAAGAATAAGCCTTGAGGAGGACGAAATGACCTAAATGTTCATCCAATGACACAAACACACTAATTGGATGCACAAGATTTAAAAACCCTAATTGGACTAAATAAGCCTAGGGAGGACGAAAATGACCTAAAGTTCATCCAATGAAACAAATGAACTATTGGATGCACAAGATTGGTTAAAAACCCTAATTGGAAAGAATAAGCCTAGGGAGGACGAAAATGACCTAAAATGTTATCCAATGACACAAAGAAACTATTGGATGCACAAATTGATTTAAAAACCCTTTTGGACAAGAATAAGTCTAGGGAAGCGAAAATGACCTAAATGTTCATCCAATGACATAAACAAACCTATTTAGATGCACAAGATTTTGTTAAAAACCCCAATTGGACTAGAATAAACCTAGGGAGGACGAAAATGACCTAATGTTCATCCAATGACACAAAAAAATTATGGATGCCACAAGATTGGTTAAAACCTAATTGGACAAGAATAACCCAAGGAGAGACGGAAAATGACCTAAATGTTCATCAATGACACAAACAACCTATTGGATGCACAAGATTGGTTAAAAACCATAATTGGACAAGAATAAGCCAGAGAGGACGAAAATGACCTAAATGTTCATCCAATGACACAAACACACCTATTGGATGCAAACATTGGTTAAAAATCCTAAATTGGACAAAATAAGCCAAGGAAGACGAAAATCCCTAGATGTTATCCAATGACACAAACACAACCCTATTGGATGCAAAAGATTGCGTTTAAAACCCCAATGACACCAAAGAACTTATTGGATGCCACAAGATTGATAAAAACCCTAATGGACAAGAATAAGCCAGAGGAGGACGAAATGACCTAATGTTCATCCAATGACACAAACCACCTATTGGATGCACAAGATTGGTTTAAAACCCATAGTGGACTAGAATAAGTTAGGAGGATGAAAAAATGACCTAATGTTCATCCAATGACACAAACACACCTATTGATCACACAAGATTGGTTAAAAACCCTAATTGGACAAGAATAATGCCAAGGGACGACGGAAAAATTACCTAAATGTTCATCTAATGACACACACACAAATGAACTTATGGATGCACAAGATTGGTTAAAAACCCTAATTGGACAAGAATAAGCCTAGGGAGGACGAAAATGACCTAAATGTTCATCCAATGACACAAACACACCTATTGGATGCACAAGATTGGTTAAAAACCCTAATTGGACAAGAATAAGCCTAGGGAGGACGAAAATGACCTAAATGTTCATCCAATGACACAATGCACACTTATTGGATGCACAAGATAGGGAGGTAAAAAACCCTAATTGACACAAATGAACTATTGGAGAATAAGCCTAGGAAGGACGAAAATGACCTAATGATAAATTTTCATCCAATGACACAAATGAACTTATTGGACACAAGATTGGTTAAAAACCCTAATTGGACAAGAATAAGCCTAGGAGGACGAAAATGACCTAAATGTTCATCCAATGACACACACTTAGATGCACAAGATTGGTTAAAAACCCTAATTGGACAAGAATAAGCCTAGGGAGGACGAAAATGACCTAAATGTTCATCCAATGACACAAATGAACCTATTGGATGCACAAGATTGGTTAAAAACCCTAATTGGACAAGAATAAGCCTAGGGAGGACGAAAATGACCTAAATGTTCATCCAATGACACAAATGAACTATTGGATGCACAAGATTGGTTAAAACCCTAATTGGACAAGAATAAGCCTAGGAGGACGAAAATGACCTAAATGTTCATCCAATGACACAAATGAACTTATTGGATGCACAAGATTGGTTAAAAACCCTAATTGGACAAGAATAAGCCTAGGGAGGACGAAAATGACCTAAATGTTCATCCAATGACACAAATGAACCTATTGGATGCACAAGATTGGTTAAAAACCCTAATTGGACAAGAATAAGTCTAGGGAGGACGAAAATGACCTAAATGTTTGTTCATCCAATGACACAAACACACCTATTGGATGCACAAGATTGGTTAAAAACCCTAATTGGACAAGAATAAGCCTAGGGAGGACGAAAATGACCTAAATGTCTATTGGACAAGAATAAACAGAGGGAGGAGAAAATTACCTAAATGTTCATCCAATGACATGCACAAACACACCTATAGGATGCCACAAGATATTGGTTTAAAATCATATTGGACTAGAATAAGTCTAGGGGAGGACGAAAATGACATAGATGTTCATCAATGACACACCTATAGGACACAAAGATTGGTTTAAACCTATTGTCGGATGCACAAGATTGGTTCATTAAAAACCCTAATTGGAACTAAAATAAGCTAAGGAAGGACGAAAATGAACTAAATGTTCATCCAATGACACAAACACACACCTATTTGGATGCACAAGATTGTGAAAAACCCTAAATTGACCAAGAATAAGCCTAGGAGGACGAAATGACCTAAATGTTCACCAACCAATGACACAAATGAACTTATTGGATGCACACAAGATTGTTTAAAATTCCTAATTGGACAAGATAAGCCAAGGGAGGACGAAAATGACCTAAAGTTCATCCAATGACACAAACACACCTATTGGATGCACAAGATTGGTTTAGAACTGTAGTTGGACTCGAATAAGTCTAGGGAGGATGAAAATGACCTAGATGTTTCACCCAATGACAAAAACACAACTATTGGATGCACAAGATTGGTTAAAAAATCTTAATTGGACAAGAATAAGCCAAGGAGGACGAAAATGTTGATTATTATGACCTCGAAATAATCAGAATATATCAGTCTTTAATCAAATTAAAGCAATATCACATACACAGCGGAATTATAATGCGGCATACAAGTTTAGCATCTAAAAGTAAAAAGATACGGGGATAGAATGCACCAAGATTATCCTGGTTCAGTTTTCAATGAGAACACCTACATCCAGTCCTGACAATCCAAATGGATTTCAGCTTTTTCTCCAATAGAAAGAATTGTGAATTGTTTACAGATTGTCCAGTTTCCTCGAAACCTATCTATCTCTCACAATCTCTTTCCTATTGTTCACCCCTTGATCCTTGTAGTCACTCAGCAGACTCACACAAAATCAAAGTACGGCTCCTTCTTGATGAGGCCTCTCACCCAAGAAGATCGCCACCAGTTTTCTAGCTGGATTTCTAGCATTCGTTTTCTTTACAAAGTATTTATTTCAAACAGAATAAAAGAAGTCTTCAATCTTGAATCAATGTGTCTTCTCACGAATCTGGTTATTCAATGATGGATTATGAGAACGTTGTCTTTTCTCTCAAGAATACTTTTTCAGCTCTCTCAATGATTATGGATAATCTTTTTGGCTTTGATCTAAAAAAGCAATATTAGAATGTTAACAATGTGTTGTATTGTTGATGAGAGTTTATGAGTGTTTATCATTGTTAATGAGAGAATGATTGAAAACAGTTTATATAGTTTCTGAAAAACAACTAATAAATCGATTTGCCAATCGATTCATTAAAGTTATAAAACAGGTCTAATCGATTTGCCAATCGATTCATTAAAGTTATAAAACAGGTCTAATCGATTTGCCAATCGATTATCGCGGGTCTTGTTTTTCTTGAATCTTGAAACTACATAAGCCAATCGATTTGCCAATCGATTCTCTTTAAACAAACTCTTTTCAGTGAAATTATGTTCAAACTTATATGCATCGATTGCAGGTGTTTTGTTCAAAGTTCTTTCAATCGATTTGCCAATCGATTGTGGTCAAGACAGTGACTTAGCTATTTTGATGTTAATCGAAGTGCCAATCGATTTGTTTGTATTTGCCTGAAAAGTTCTTACCTGATATTTAGTTAAATCGATTTCCCCAATCGATTGCAACCAAACTTAACATGATTGAATTATCACAATAGATTGTCCAATCGATTGTGTTTGTCACAGGTCAAGTTATTTTTCAAATATTATCTAAGCAACCGATTTGCCAATCAATTACCCTAGAAATTGGATTCTCACTGTGACTTGATCAATCGATTTCCCAGTCGATTGGTTTCAGTCAGTTTTACTTTGTGATGTGTACAATCGATTTGCCAATCGATTAGCCTGTAAAACAGGTTGCCACTGACTTGTGCAATTTTCATTTCCAATTGTGTCAGTCGATTGCCTAATCGATTATACAATCACAAACAGTTATGTTTCCTTACACCCTTGTTATGAAATCGATTTCCCAATCGATTTACTCAGTCAAAAGTCAACTTTTGTTGATTTCTTGTGTTCCAAGCAATTTGTTTCAAGTGTGTAGGATTGGATAGTTGTTCCTGAAATCTTTCTCAATTAAAATGTTAGATTTATCATATGATGTATGAACATTGTATATTTGTTAATTATGTCAAAATTAGGATTCAAAGGACTAAAGTCCAACAATCTCCCCCTTTTTGCATAAGTGACAATCATACAATTTTAACTTGAATAGAGCATTTCAAGACATGATATTAACAACATTTCATAGCATATATGTACCATTATCAGATCATAAAGTCAGAAGTAACAGAGCATCTTAGCATAGCAGTACACATGCTATTTATAAAAAATCAGATCATTATTACATTAAAAAAAATAATCCATTATCAGTCATCAGAGCTTAGTCATCAGATCAAATAAATGCAACAAATATTAGCAAGTTATAATTTTTCTCCCCCTTTGTCAGTTAAGGCAAAAAGGCAGAAAAGAACTTCCTCCCCCTATGTTAAAGAACATAAGCATTGGGGATTGAAATCATAAAACATTGTGTATTAGAGCAATGAAAATCAGAGCAATTAATGAGCATATCAAAGAATTAAGACAAATGAATTCAGAGAGAAATGAGATAAACGTTTTAGTTCATTATCGATATACATGAAATGAGTACAACAAGTCATAGCAAAAACAGCACAGATCCTAAACTCCTAATCTCCTAAACTAGGCTGGTCCTCACTATTATCTACGAGAGAGGCAGAGACCGCTGTATTACCCTCAACAGGTGTCTCCTCAACGTGAGTCTCAGGGTGATCTAGGGGAGTTGGGTTAGGTTCCTCTGCTGCTTGACGACCGATGTCTGCGATGTCTTCAAATGATAGCTTGATTCCCAAGTGAGCTTGAATCGCATCCACATCCTGAACAACCGAATTAAAGGATGCCTGGAGAGTCCTTAAATTAGCTTCCATTCTGGACTATGATTCTAGCATCTTGGCATTGTGTGCCATTTGAGCTTCTATGAATTCCATTATCTTAGCAACAAAATCAGGAGGGGCTGTGGCAGTAGCAGGTTGAGGCTGAGGTTGTGCTGGTTCAACGGTAGGCTGAGGTCTTATCCATATACCATGTAACCTTTTCAATTGCATTTGGTTTACAATTGATTCTCCAAATATCATAGTGGTCTTTGTAGATTCTTCATTAACAAATGAAACCTTGAAATGTTTTAAGAATCTTGGTAATCAGCTGTGGATAAGGCAACATAAGCTTGCTCTGTGAAGCTTCTAGCATGTGCCTTAGCACAATCCAAGTCCAGCTCATCCTGAGCTCCTTTGATAAACCCCATAACAGTAGTATGTCCAATTTCTGAACTACTGCATGGTTGCCTGAACGAGGTACATCAGCATCCGATGTTGGACCTTCATTTGACCGATAGGTATGAAATTGTTTCCACAAAACCATAAATCATCAGGTCCTTTACTGCAGCATGCCTGTCAACAGATTCTTCCCAACCTTCGTCAGCCGTATCAGCTTCAGAACTGCCGTCGATAGATTTTCCATAAAAAGGCAATCCTGATAAGGTAGAAAATCATCAAATGACATAGCAATCCTTTACCTTTGACTTGAGCCTTAAAACCTTCTTCTGTCAGCTTAAACGTAGAATAAAATTCTTTTATCAAACGTGGATAACTGTCGAGTGTAGAAGATAGAAAGCTCTCAAGACCGTGAAATCGCAGATGATTCTGAAACATAAAACCGTCAGTATCAAAGTATGCAAAATCCAGAGTCCTACCCTCATGGATTTTTCTCTTCATAAAAGTCTGATGGTATAGAAGGTTCAGCATCTTTTCCCTTGGATGCGGGAACTTTCTTGGCAGGAGGTGAAGAAACAGGTTTCTTCTTCCTCTTTTGTGAAATTACCTTCATGGCATCAGCCATGAGTTTTTCCGTTGGGGGTTCCTTTCGCTTTTTAGGCTTCTCTTGAACCGGAGCGGGTGCCTTGCCTTTGTCTTTGGCAAGTATCTTATGTGTAGGTATGGGTACTCTTTTTGTTAGAGTGGGTGGTGGTGAATGGGTTTCACTGGTTGAAGATGATGAAGGTGAAGGAGTGCGTGTCTGGGTTTGTTTTACTCGTGCCATATTCGTAGATTGAAGTAGATAGATTGTAGATTGAATGTAGATAGCAACAAAATAACAATAGCAGAGACAGAAGGATGAAGCAATCAGAGAAAATTAGTGAAAACTGAAGAAATGCAGTGCATAAATCGATTGAGAACTTTTCCTATTTAAACCCTTAAACGTGTAAATCGATTCCCAAATCGATTAGGTTACCGTTACGGGTAATGTCAATCGATTTAGTAATTATTACACATAACGGCTAGTCACAACGGTCATATTTCAAATCGATTCCCAAATCGAATTCCAGTTTTACTTAATCGATGTCCAAATCGAATTCCAGTTTTACTTAATCGATGTCCAAATCGATTATCTTAACGTTGAAAAAAGAACTAGTCGATTTCCCAATCGACACTCGGGCAAATAAAAAAAATTTCTGAACTTTGAATTCTGGGGCCAAAGCAATCGATTCCCAAATCGATTTTATAAACCATTTACCATGCTGGTAATCGATTTCCAAATCGATTTAACTGGAGAAACAACTGCAAACACCAGAAATCCCAAAAAAAATATCAACGATCATACCTCACTAGGATCAATGATCCCTAGTTTCATCCTTATGTACAGAAAACTTTCTCTTGGTAAAGCTTTTGTGAAGATGTCAGCTAGCTGTTCGGCAGTGTTAACATACTCAAGCTTAATGATTCCATTTTGAAAGTGATCTATTATAAAATGATGTCTTACTTCAATGTGTTTGGTCCTGGAGTGCATTATTGGATTCTTGGTTATACTTATTGCACTTGTGTTATCACACATGATAGGTATTGTTCCCAAATCAACACCAAAGTCCAATAAGTGCTGTTTCATTCAAAGTATCTGAGCACAACAACTCCCAGCTAAAATATATTCAGCTTCAGTAGTTGATAAAGCAATGCTTGTCTGTTTCTTACTAAACCATGACACAAGAGAGTTTCCAAGTAGGTGACAAGTTCCTGGGTACTTTTCCTGTCGAGTTTACATCCGCAAAGTCTGAATCTGAGTAACCAACTAAGGTACAAGTTGATCCTTTTGGATACCACAATCCAAGACTCTTAGTTCCTACCAAGTATCTGAAAATTCTCTTAACTGCACTGAAGTGAGATTCCTTTGGATTTGATTGATACCTTGCACACATACAAACACTGAACATGATGTCTGGTCGGCTTGCTGTAAGGTAGAGCAAAGATCCTATCATACCACGAAATCTAGTAACATCTACAGGTTTACCTTTCTCATCTCGGTCTAAGTAATTTCCTTGACTCATGGGTGTATCAATGGACTTAAGTTTTTCAAAGTTAAATTTCTTTATCAAATCAGAACAGTATTTAGATTGACTAATGAAAATGCCTTGCTTGCTTTGGTTAATTTGAAATCCCAAGAAATATGACAGTTCACCCATCATTGACATTTCAAATTTACCTTTCATCAGATTTTCAAATTCTTTGCACAATTTATTATTTGTAGATGCAAATATTATGTCATCAACATATACTTGGACAAGCAAGATATCATTTCCAGTAGTTTTTGTGAAAAGGGTCTTGTCAACATTTCCTCTTAAAAAGTTTTGTTTGAATAAGGAAATTGCTGAGCTTTTCATACCAAGCTCTTGGAGCTTGTTTTAACCCATAGAGGGCCTTTGAGAGCTTATACACATGATTAGGAAAATCAGGATTTTCAAAACCAGGTGTTTGCTAAAAAAACTTCCTCTTGAAGGTCACCATTGAGAAAGGCACTTTTCACATCCATTTGATAAAGATTAAAGTCCATTATACAAGCATAAGCCAATAAATTCTTATGGCTTCTAATCTAGCTACAGGGGCATAAGTTTCATCAAAATCTATTCCCTCCTCTTGACTATAACCCTTGGCTACTAGTCTAGCTTTGTTCCTTGTTATCACACCATTCTCATCCCAACTTGTTTCTAAACACCCATCTGGTTCCTATGACATGCTTACCCTCTGGCCTAGGTACTAAACTCCACACCTTGTTTCTCTCAAACTGGTTTAACTCCTCTTGCATAGCAAGTATCCACTCACTATCTAACAGGGCTTCTTTAATGTTCTTAGGTTCAATCTGAGATACAAAGGCTGTAAAGTTACAAAAATGACTAAGGTTTCTCCTAGTTGCAACACCTTTAGAGAGATCGCCTATAATGTTGTCTAAGGGTGGTTTCTATTGAACTTCCATTCCTTAGGTAACTCACTGGTTTCTATAGGTTCTACAAGGTCTGATCTAGTTGGAGGGTCAGCTATAGGTTGTTCTAGTGGTTCAGATTCTACAACTTCGTCCAACAAGTCATCAACCTTAGAAGGAGTTTTGTTCAAGTTTTCTGTAAATAATTCATCAAACTTTACATGAATTGACTCTTCTATGGTCTTTGTTCTTTTGTTGTAGATTCTATAGGCCTTTACTAGTTTTGGGAATATCCTAGAAAGATACCTTCATCTGCTTTAGGGTCAAAACTTTCCTAGGTGTTCTTTGCCATTGTTTAACACAAAGCACCTACAACCAAAGATTCTAAAGTAGGAAAGGTTTGGTTTTCTACCCTTTGTAAAGCTCATAGGGTGATTTCCTAAGCAGGGGGCCTAATGAGAACTCTATTGACAACATAGAGTGGCTGTACTAATTGCATCTGCCCAAAAGTACTTAGGTAGGTTGGAGTCCTTAAGCATGGTCCTAGCTAACTCTTCTAGGGATCTATTTTTTCCTCTCCACTACCCCATTCTGCTGTGGTGTCCTAGGGGCAGAATATATGTGGTTGATTCCATGTTGTTCACAATAATTTTGAAAAGCATCATTTTGGAATTCACCTCCATGATCACTTTTAATTGAGACAATTTTCTGATCATTCTCATTTTGAACCAAAGCAGCAAATTTCTTAAAAATTGAGAATGTGTCACTCTTATGAGCCAGAAAATATGTCCATGTGAACCTTGAGTAGTCATCAACCAGCACATATCCATAAAGGTTTCCACCTAAACTCTTAACTTGGGCAGGTCCAAAAAGGTCCATGTGAACTAGCTGCAAAACTCTATTTGTTCTAACCAAATCTATAGAGGGAAATGGAGTCTTAACCAGTTTACTTTTCTCACATAAAGCACACAGTCTATCCTTAGAAAACTTCCTATTTGGTAGACCTAAGACTAGCTGTTTGCTAACAAGTTAATTCAAATGTTCTATATGGATGTGAGCTATTCGTTTATGCCAAAGCCATGTTTCATCTGAATTAGACAACAAGCAGCATATAGTACTTGGTACAGAATTGAAATCTAACATGTAAATGTTATTAATTCTGTCACCAACTAGCTTTATGTGTTTGTCATCTTTATGCTCAATAATGCAAGATTGTGATGAAAACTTACTTGAAAACCTTTATCACATAGCTGGCTTATACTCAGCAAGTTGTGTTTTAGTCCTTCAACATATAACACATTTTTGATTACTGCAGTTGACTCATTGCCTATGTCACCAATTCCAATAATCTTTCCTCTATTGTTGTCACCATATTTGACAAAGCCTCCTTCCTTTAATGTCAAGGACAAGAATTTGGATTTGTCACCTGTCATGTGCTTTGAGCATCCGCTATCTAAATTCCATGAATGCTTAGTGGATGTCAAGCACACCTGCAACATACAATCAGAATTTTGTTTTAGGTCCCCAATTTAAATTGGGTCCTGGATGGTTAGTGTCAAACACAGATTTCTTTGCTATCCAAACTTGCTTCCATCCTCTATTGGCTAATTTTTTAAATTTGCAATTTGACACAAAATGTCCCATTCTGCAACAGAAATGACATTTGCCATCAAAGGATGAATGTTTGTTTGGTTTCGTAAAGATGTCATACATACTCTTAGCAATAGCAGATTTTTGACCATGTTTGACATTTCTGGTTTGCATATAACCAATACCATATCTGTTTTTATTTCTTTTAACATGCATATTTGGTGTATATCCTAAACCAGATTTTTCATGAACATGTCTTTGATTGCTAAGTATGACATTCAGTTTATCTTTACTATTAGCAAACTTTAATAAATCAGGTTTTAATGATGCAACATTATTCTCAAGTTCAATGCATTTTGCAGATTTGTCATGTGAATCCTTTTTCAGTTTGTTCACATAAATTTTCGATTTCTTTATGGTCATTTTTCATTTGTTCAAGCATTTTCTTTGTGCTTAACAACTGTTTTATGGAATTCACATAATCATCATGCAGATCATTGAAAGCTTCTTGTAGCTCATCATAGGTTGGATTAGATTGTGAACTAACCTCATTTTCTGATTCTGAATCGGTATTTGCCATGAGACACGGATTCGCTTCTTCTTCATCCGAAGAGGCAGAGGATTCTTCGTTGTCATTCCATGCAATATAAGCTTTTCTGGTTTTGGTGACTGGATCCTTGCCTTTTGGTTTTGTAGCTCTATTTTTGTTCTGCAATTTGTAGTATTCTGACTTTATGTGACCAGTTTTACCACATTCATAGCATGTGATTGTCTTGTTGTGACTAGTCTTAGAGCTTGATGGCTTTCTGAATTTGTTGTCTTCTTCAGAAATTTCTTAAATTTCTTGACAAGCAACCCAATCTCAGGCTCTTCAGTCTCACTGCTTGATTCATCTGAGCAGCTTTCTGATTTAGTTTTCGATTGATGGGCTTGAACTTTCAAGGTTAATCCTTTCTTTTCCTGCTTTCCAGTTCTGATTCATCCAGCCGATGCAGTTCCATTTCATGTTCCCTTAGTTTTCCAAATAGTGTTGCTGTTGTCATCTTTGCTAGATCTTTAGATTCAGCTATAGCAGTTATTTTGGGCTGCCATTCTTTGGTTAGACACCTCATAATTTTTCCGATCTGTTTGTTCATTCTCCACCTGTTTTCCCAGTGCATGAAGGTTGTTTATCACGGGTGAAAAATCTCATCTGTAGATCACTTATAGATTCATCTTTCTTCATGCTGAACAATTCGTATTCGTGCATAAGTGTATTTACGCGAGCTCTTTTCACATCTGTGGTTCCTTCATGTGTTTCTTGAAGAATGTCCCACATTTCCTTTATTGATTTACAGTTTGATACCCTAAAGAATTCTTCTCTGCACACAAAGCAGATGTTATAATGTTCTTAGCTTTAGCATTATAACCTACTTTCTTTTTATCGTCCTCAGACCATTCGGCTCTGGGCTTGGGAATCATCGAGTCATTTGTTCCTACAATCTTGGAATGTATGGTCCATTTTCAACAGCGTCAAGGATGTCTATGCCACTGGCTGGCCAGGAATATCAGCATCCTGTGCTTCCAGTACATATAAGCTGTTTCCATTGAATGCTGGAGGTCTTGCTAGTGATGCGCCTTCTCCCAGAAAATCAGTTGAGGCCATATTCCTTTTTATGAGTTTTACCTCTCGAAAAGTTAGGCTCTGAGGCCAATTGTTGATTATTATGACCTCGAAATAATCAGAATATATCAGTCTTTAATCAAATTAAAGCAATATCACATACACAACGCAATTATAATGCGGCATACAAGTTTAGCAATTAAAAGTAAAAAGATAAGGGATAGAATGCACCAAGATTTTATCCTGGTTCAGTTGTCAACGAGACAACCTACATCCAGTCCTCACAATCCAACTGGATTTCAGCTTTTTCTCCAATAGAAAGAACTGTGTGAATTGTTTACAGATTATCCAGTTTCCTCGAACCCTATCTATCTCTCACAATCTCTTTCCTATTGCTCACCCCTTGATCTTTGTAGTCACTCAGCAGACTCACACAAATCAAAGTACGACTCCTTCTTGATGAGGCCTCTCACCCAAGAAGATCGCCACCAGTTTCTAGCTGGATTTCTAGTAGTCGTTTTCTTTACAAAGTATTTATTTCAAACAGAATAAAAGAAGTCTTCAATCTTGAATCAATGTGTCTTCTCACGAATCTGGTTATTCAATGATGGATTATGAGAACATTGTCCTTTCTCTCAAGAATACTTTTTTCAGCTCTCTCAATGATTATGGATAATCTTTTTGGCTTTGATCTGAAAAAGCAATATTAGAATGTTAACAATGTGTTGTATTGTTGATGAGAGTTTTATGAGTGTTTATCATTGGTAATGAGAGAATGATTGAAAACAGTTTATATAGTTTCTGAAAAACAACTAATAAATCGATTTGCCAATCGATTCATTAAAGTTATAAAACAGGTCTAATCGATTTGCCAATCGATTATCGCGGGTCTTGTTTTTCTTGAATCTTGAAACTACATAAGCCAATCGATTAGCCAATCGATTCTTTAAACAAACTCTTTTCAGTGAATTATGTTCAGACTTATATGCATCGATTTCATAATCGATTGCAGGTGTTTTGTTCAAAGTAAAAATTACACCAATCGATTACTTAATCGATTTATTAAGTCTCATAATCGATTTACAAATACTCAGAATCGATTTGGCCACAAGCTCAAAGTTCACTGTGATTTCAAAAAAGTTCTTTCAATCGATTTGCCAATCGATTTGTGGTCAAGACAGTGACTTAGCTATTTTGATGTTAATCGAAGTGCAATCGATTTGTTTGTATTTGCCTGAAAAGTTCTTACCTGATATTTAGTTCAATCAATTTCCCAATCGATTGCAACCAAACTTAACATGATTGAAATTATCACAATAGATTGTCCAATCGATTGTGTTTGTCACAGGTCAAGTTATTTTTCAAATATTATCTAAGCAACCGATTTGCCAATCGATTACCCTAGAAATTGGATTCTCACTGTGACTTGATCAATCGATTTCCCAGTCGATTGGTTTCAATCAGTTTTACTTGTGATGTGTACAATCGATTTGCCTGTAAAACAGGTTGCCATTGACTTGTGCAATTTTCATTTCCAATTGTGCAGTCGATTGCCTAATCGATTATACAATCACAACCAATTATGTTTCCTTACACCCTTGTTATGAAATCGATTTCCCAATCGATTTACTCAGTCAAAAGTCAACTTTTGTTGATTTGTTGTGTTCCAAGCAATTTGTTTCAAGTGTGTAGGATTGGATAGTTGTCCTGAAATCTTGCTCAATTAAAATGTTAGATTTATCATATGATGTATGAACATTGTATGTTCGTTAATTATGTCAAAATTAGGATTCAAAGGACTAAAGTCCAACAAAAAATTACCTAAATGTTCGTCCAATGACACAAAAACACCTATAGGATGCACCAGATTGGTTCAAAAGCCTAATCGGACAAGAATAAGTCAAGGGAAGACGAAAATGCCCTAAATGTTTATCCAATGACACAAACACACCTATTGGATTGGTTAAACTAGCACCAGATTGGTTAAAAACTCTAATTGGACTATAATAAATCTAGGGAGGACGAAAATGACCTAAATGTTCATCCAATGACACAAATGAACTTATTAGATGCACAAGATTGGTTAAAAACCCTAATTGGACAAGAATAAGCCAAGGAAGGACGAAAATGACCTAAATGTTCATCCAATGACACAAACACACCAATTGGATGCACAAGATTTGTTAAAAACCCTAATTGGACTAGAATAAGCCTAGGAGGACGAAAATGTCCTAAATTGTTCATCAATGACACAAATGAACTCATTGGATGCACAAGATTGGTTAAAAACCCTAAATTGGACAAGAATAAGCCAAGGGAGGACGAAAATGACCTAAATGTTCATCCAATGACACAAACACACCTATTGGATGCACAAGATTTGTTTAAAAACCCTAATTGGACAAGAATAAGTCTAGGGAAGATGAAAATGACCTAGATGTTCATCCAATGACACCTAAACACACCTACTATTGGATGCACAAGATTGGTAAAAACCCTAATTGGACAAGAATAAGCCAAGGAAGGACGAAAATGACCTAGATGTTCATCCAATGACACAAACACACCTATTGGATGTTGGACAAGAGTGGTCTTAATCCTAATTTTGACAATTATTAACAAACATAAGATGTTTCATACATCATATGATAGTCCTCTTAAATCTAACATGACAACTGAGCAAGATTTCAAGTACAAAACTCAACCCTACATACTTGAGACAATTGCTTGGAACTCAAGAAATCAACAAAAGTTGAAAATCTACTGACACAAATCGATTAGGCAATCGATTTCATAAAAAGGGTTGTAAGGAAACATGTAGTTTGTGGTTACACAATCGATTAGGCAATCGACTGGCACAATCAGTAATAAAAATTGTGCAAGTCAGAGGCAACCTTATTGGTATGCTAATCGATTGGCACATCGACTGTGCAAATCACAAAGACAAACAACTGATTGAATAAATCGATTGAGTAATCGATTGGGCAAGTCACAGGGTTAAGCAATAGGAAAGAGTCTGAGTTAGATAGATAGGTTTCGAGGAAACTGGACAATCTATAAACAAGTCTCAATTCTTTCTATTGAAGAAAAAGCTGAAATCCAGTTGGATTGTCAAGACTGGATGTAGGCTGTCATATTGACAGCAGAACCAGGATAAACCTTGGTGCATTCTATCCCTTATCTTTTTACTTTTATCTTGTATGCTATGTTATATTTCCGCTGTGTATAAATCTGAATAAATCTTTCATCGTATGATTGTATGTTCGATCTTAATTGTATGCTAGACGTATTTTGTTTTTCTATATTGTTTTAATTTGATAACGACTGTCATATTCTATAATAACGAGGTTATAATAATCAACAATTGGCACCAGAGCCTGACTTTTTTAGAGGTAATACTCATAAAAGGAACATGGCCTCAGTTGATTTTCTAGGAGAAGGTGCTTCACTTGCAAGGCCCCCAGCCTTCAATGGAACCGCATACATGTATTGGAAACATAGGATGCAGATATTCCTCGAAGCTAGTGGTATTGATATTCTAGATGCTGTTGAAAATGAACCCTACATACCTAAAATTGCTGGAACTAATGATTCACTGATCCCTAAACCCAGATCCGAATGGTCTGAGGATGATAAGAAGAAGGTAGGATATAATGCTAAAGCAAAGGAAATGTGGGACATTCTTCAGGAAACACATGAAGGCACCACAGACGTGAAAAGAGCTCGTGTAAATACACTCATGCATGCATACAAATTGTTTAGCATGAAGAAAGATGAATCAATAAGTGATCTACAGACTAGGTTTACACACATCATAAACAACCTTCATGCCCTGGGAAAACATGTGGAAAATGAACAGCAAATTGGAAAAATCATGAGGTGTTTAACAAGAGAATGGTAGCCCAAGATAACTGCTATTGTTGAATCAAAAGACCTGGCAAAAAATGACCATTGCAACACTGTTTGGAAAGCTCAGGGAGTACGAAATGGAGTTGCATAGACTAGATGAGTCAGAGCAAGATAGCAGGAAAAAGAAAGGACTGTCTTTGAAAGCCCAAACGCATCAATCAAAAACTGAACAAGACAGTAGCTCAGAAAGACAACAAATTCTGTTATGAGTGAAAACAAGAAAGACAACAAATTCAGAAAGCCATCCAGTTCTAAGACTAGTGACAACAAGACAATCACCTGTTATGAGTGCGGTAAAACAGGTCACATAAAATCTGAGTGTTACAAGTTGCAGAACAAAAATAGAACTACAAAAACTAAAGGCAAGGAACCAGCCACCAAAACCAGAAAAGCATATGTTGCAATGGAATGACAACGAAGAATCCTCTGCCTCTTCAGATGAAGAAGAAGCAAATCTATGTCTTATGGCAAATACCGACTCAGAATCAGAAAATGAGGTTAGTTCACAATCTAATCCATCTTATGATGAACTGCAAGAAGCTTTCAATGAACTGCATGATGAGTATGTGAATTCTATTAAACAGTTGATAAGTACAAAGAAAATGCTTGAGCAAATGAAAAATGATCATAAAGAAATTGAAAATTTGTATGAACAACTGAAAAAGGATTTCACATGACAAATCAGCAAGATGCATTGAACTTGAAAAAAATGTTGCATCATTAAAATCTGATTTATTGAAGTTTGCTAGTAGTGAAGATAAACTGAATGTCATACTTAGCAATTAAAGACATGTTAATGAAAAATCTGGTTCAGGATATAAACCCAATATGCATGTTAAAAGGAATAACACTAGATATGGTATTGGTTATATGCAAACCAGAAATGTCAAACATAGTCAGAAATCTGCTATTTCAAAGAATATGTATGACATCTTTACTAAACCAAACAAACATTCATCCTTTGATGGTACATGTCATTTTTGTTGCAAAAAGAGACATTTTGTTTTCAAATTGCAAATTTAAAAAATTAGCCAATAGAGGATGGAAGCAAGTTTGTATAGCAAAGAAACCAATTTTTGACACTAACCTTCCAGGACCCAATTTAAATTGGGGGACCTAAAATAAAATTCTGATTGTGTGTTGCAGGTGTGCTTAACATCCACTAAGCATTCTTGGTATTTAGATAGCGGATGCTCAAAGCACATGACAGGAGACAAATCCAAATTCCTGTCCTTGACATTAAAGGAAGGAGGTTTTGTCAAATATGGTGACAACAATAGAGGAAAGATTATTGGAATTGGTGACATAGGCAATGAGTCAACTGCAGTAATAAAAAATGTCTTGTATGTAGAAGGGCTAAAACACAATCTGTTAAGCATCAGCCAACTTTGTGATAAAGGATTCCAGGTAAGTTTTTCATCACAATCTTGTATTATTGAGCATAAAGATGACAAACACATAAAGTTAGTTGGTGATAGAATTAATAACATTTATATGTTAGATTTTAATTCTTTGCCAAGTACTATCCGAAGCTGATAAGGGAATTCTACTCAACTTTCAAGCTAACTGAAGACGGATTCAAAGCTCAAGTTAAAGGCAAAAGGATATCTATGTCCTTTGAAGATTTTTCTACTTTGTCAGGATTGCCCTTTCATGGAACATCTATAGACGACAGTTCTGATGCTGACACTGCTGACGAAGGATGAGAAGCATCGTTTGATAGGCATACTGCTGTTAAGGATCTGATGATTGATGGATTTGTTGAAACGATTTCACTACCTATTGGTCAAATGAAGGTCCAACATCGGATGCTTATGTATACTCTGACCCGGATGCTTGTGCCACGATCCGGTAACCATGCTGTAGTCCAGAAGTTGGACATACTACTGCTATGGGGATTGTCCAAAGAGCTCAGGATGAGCTGGACATGGATTGTGCTAAGGCACATGTTGGAGGCATCACAGAGTAAGCTAGTACTGCCTTATCCACAACTGATCACAAAGATTCGGAAACACTTCAAAGTATCACTTGTTAATGAAGAATCTTCCAAGACCAACCTTATTTTTGGAGAATCAATTGTAAATCAGATGCAATTGAAAAGGTTGCATGGTATTTGGATAAGACCACAGCCGAATGTTGAACAAGCTCAACCTAATCCTCAACAAGCTACTAAACCAGCCCCTCCTGAGTATGTCGCAAAACTGCTGGAATTTATGGAAGTTCAGATGGCTCACAATGCCAAAATGCAAGAGTCACAGGCTAGAATGGAAGCTAATTTGAAGACTCTCCAGGCATCTCTGAACTCAGTTGTTCAGGATGTTGATGCAATACAAGCGCATCTAGGCATTAAGCTATCTTTTGAAAGATATAGCGAACATCGGTCGGCAAGCAATAGAGGAACCAAACCCAACTCCCCTAGATCGTTCTGCAACTCACGTTGAGGAGACACCTGCTGAGGGTAATACAACGGTCTCTACCTCTCCCTTAGATAATAGTGAGGACCAGCCCAGTTTAGGAGATTAGGTGTTTAGGCTCTTTGTTGTGTTGTAATGACTTGTTGTATTCTTTTTCTTCTATATATAATGCATTAGTACGTTTATTCCATTACTCTCTGAAATCAATTGCCATAATCTGTTTAATCTGCTTATTTGTTGCTCTGATACACTGTTTTCTGATTTCAACCCCCAGTGATTATGTTTACTGACATAGGGGGAGGAAATTTTTTTTTTTCTGCCTTTTTGCCTTAACTGACAAAGGGGGAGAGAAATTATAACTTGTATTTTTACACTGCTTATACTGCTTCACATTTGATAACTCTGATGAATGACAATGACTTATTAAAATGACTCTGATATTGTTAAATAGCATGTGTACTTATGCTCTGATCTGATGCTCTGATATTCTGATATTATGACCTGACAATGGTATATATGATGCTATGAAAATATATCTGTTGTTAATAATATATCTTGAAATGCTCAACTCAAGTTAAAATTGTATGCTTGTCACTTATGCAAAAAAGGGAAGATTGTTGGACTTTAGTCCTCTTAATCCTAATTTTTACATAATTAACAAACATACAATGTTCATACATCATATGATAAATCTAACATTTTAACTGAGCAAGATTTCAGGAACAACAACTCAACCATACATACTTGAGACAAATTTTTTGGAACTCAAGAAATCAACAAAAGTTGAAAATCTACTGAACAAATCGATTAGGCAATCGATTTCGTAAAAGGGTTGTAAGGAAACATGTAGTTTTGTGTTTACACAATCGATTAGGCAATCGACTGGCACAATCAGTAATAAAATTGTGCAAGTCAGAGGCAACCTGATTTGTATGCTAATCGATTGGCACATCGACTGTGCAAATCACAAAGACAAACAACTGATTGAATAAATCGATTGAGTAATCGATTGGGCAAGTCACAGGGACAATCCATTTACTAGGCTAATCGATTGACAAATCGATGTCATAAAGAATATCTCAAAAGTAACATGCCCTGTGATAAACACAATCGATTGGACAATCCATTGTGAGAAATTCAATCATGACAAGTTTGGTATCAATCGATTAGGAAATCGATTGAGCTAAACCAACTGGTAAGACTTTTCAGAAACATACTACCAAAATCGATTGGCACTCCGATTAACATGGAAATAAGCTAAGTTCCTGTTTTAAACACAATCGATTGGCAAATCGATTGAAACAAAATTTTGAAATCATAGGGAACTCTTAGTATATGGCCAAATCGATTATGTGTATTATTGAATCGATTATGTGACTTAGTGAATCGACTAAGAAATCGATTGGTTTGATTTTATTATTGGAACAAAACACCTGACATCGATTATGCAATCGATTCATATAAGTCTACACATAATTTTCTGAAAAGTGTATTAAAAGAATCGATTAGGAAATCGATTAGTTTATATAGTTTCCAGATTTCAAGAAAAATAAGACTCGCGATAATCGATTGGCAAATCGATTAAGCCCGTTTTATCACATTAATGAATAGATTGGTAAATCGATTTATCAGTTGTTTTTCAAAACTATATAAACAGTTTTCAAATCATTTTCTCAAAAACACTTGAATATACTTCAAAACACTGAAGAACTCTTAAGAACCTTTTTGATAACATTCTGATATTGCTTTTTCAGATCAAGACCAAAAGATTATTCATAATCAATAAGAGAGCTGAAAAAGAATTCTTGAGAGAAAAGACAATGATGTAACAAACACTCAAATGAACAACCATATTATTGTGCGAGATACATTGATAGAGATTGAAAGACAAACTCTGTACTTCTTTTATATCTTTTTGTAACAAAGTTTTGTAAAAAGAAACAACTATGAAAAATCCAGTTTGGAAACTGGTGGCAATCTTCGTTGATGTAAAGATCATCAAGAAGGAGTTGTACTTGATCTGGTGTGAGTCTTACGAGTGACTGCAAGGATCAAAGGGGTTAAGCAATAGGAAAGAGTCTGAGTTAGATAGATAGGTTTCGAGGAAACTGGACAATCTGTAAACAAGTCTCAATTCTTTCTATTGAAGAAAAAGCTGAAATCCAGTTGGATTGTTAGGACTGGATGTAGGCTGTCATATTGGACAGCTGAACCAGGATAAACCTTGGTGCATTCTATCCCTTATATTTTTACTTTTATCTTGTATGCTATGTTATATTTCCGCTATGTATAAATCTGAATAAATCTTGCATAGTATGATTGTATGTTCGATCTTAATTGTATGCTAGACGTATTCTGTTTTCTATATTGTTTTAATTTGATAACGACTGTCATATTCTGTAATAACGAGGTCATAATAATAAACATTGGATGCACAAGATTTGTTAAAAACCCTAATTGGACAAGAATAAGCCTATGAAGGACGAAAATGACCTAAATTTTCATCCAATGACACAAATGAACTTATTGGATGCACAAGACTAGTTAAAAACCATAATTGGACAACAATAAGCCAAGGGAAGACGACAATGACCTCAATCTTCATCCAATGACTCAAACACACCTATTGGATGCACAAGATTGGTTTAAAACCATAGTTGGACTAGAATAAGTATAGGGAGGATGAAAATGACCTAGATGTTCATCCAATGACACCAATGCACACAGATTGGATAAAAACCCTAATTGGACAAGAATAAGCCTAAGGGAGGACGAAAATGACCTAAATGTTCATCCATGACACAAACACACCTATTGGATGCACAAGATTGGTTAAAAACCCTAATTGGACAAGAATAAGCCAAGGGAAGGACGAAAATGACCTAGATGTTCATTGGACCAATGACAACAAACACACCTATTGGATGCACTATTGGATGCACAAGATTGGTTAAAAACCCTAATTGGACAAAAATAAGCCTAGGGAGGACGAAAATGACCTAAATGTTCATCCAATGACACAAATGAACTTATTGGATGCACAAGATTGGTTAGAATAACCCTAATTGGACAAGAATAAGCCAAGGAAGGACGACGAAAATGACCTAAATGTTCATCCAATGACACAAACACACCTATTGGATGCACAAGATTGGTTAAAAACCCTAATTGGACAAGAATAAGCCAAGGGAGGACGAAAATGAAGTAAATGTTCATCCAATGACACAAACAACCTATTGGATGCACAAGATTGGTTAAAAACCCTAATTGGACAAGAATAAGCCAAGGGAAGGACGAAAATGACCTAGATGTTCATCCAATGACACAACACACACCTATTGGATGCACAAGATTGGTTAAAAACCCTAATTGGACAAGAATAAACCTAGGGAGGACGAAAATGACCTAAATGTTCATCCAATGACACAAATGAACTTATTGGATGCACAAGATTGGTTAAAAACCCTAATTGGACAAGAATAAGCCAAGGAAGGACGAAAATGACCTAGATTTTAATGTGACGAAACATACCTAATTTCATCCAATTACACAAACACACCTTTTGGATGCACAAGATTGGTGTAAAAACCTTAATTGGACTGGAATAAACCTATGGAAGACGAAAATGACCTAAATTTTAATCCAATAACACAAATACACCTATTGGATGCAC
>PGTU02003614.1:0-10204 GCA_002896215.2 Cicer echinospermum
GCATCAAAATATCTTTTTGATTATAAAACTCCAAAATATTATTAACTTTGGCTTAAAAGCCTCCGAGCCAAAAACCAAAATACACCCAAAATACATAAAGGGTACTTTAATTAATGGGTCTTATATATATGAATCTACAACAAAAGAACAAAGACCATAGAAGAAGTCAGTTCATGTAAAGTTTGATGAATATTTACAGAAAACTTAAACAAAACTCCTTCTAAGGTTGATGACATTTTTTGGACGAAGTGTAGAATCTGAACCACTAGAACACCTATAGCTGACCTCCCAACTAGATCGACCTTGTAGAACCTATAGAAACCAGTGAGTTGCCTAAGGAAGGAAGTTCAACAGAACCACCCTTAGACAACATTATAGGCGATATCTTTAAAGGTGTTGCAACTAGGAGAAAACCTTAGTCAGTTTTGTAACTTTACAACCTTTGTATTCAGATTGAACCTAAGAACATTAAGGAAGCCCTGTTAGAATAGTGAGTGGTATACTTGCTATGCAAGAGGAGTTAAACCAGTTTGAGAGAAACAGGTGTGGAGTTTAGTACCTTATGCCAGAGGGTAAGCATGTCATAGGAACCAGATGGGTGTTCAGAAACAAGTTTGGATGAGAATGGTGTGATAACAAGTAACAAAGCTAGACTAGTAGCCAAGGGTTATAGTCAAGAGGAGGGAATAGATTTGATGAAACCTATGCCCTTGTAGCTAGATTAGAAGCCATAAGAATTTTATTGGCTTATGCTTGTAATAATGGACTTTAATCTTTATCAAATGGACTGAAAAGTGCCTTTCTCAATGGTGACCTTCAAAGAGGTAAGTTTTTGTTAGCCAAACACTCTGGTTTTGAAAATCCTGATTTTCCTAATCATGTGTATAAGCTCTCAAAGGCCCTCTGTGGGTTAAAACAGGCTCCAAGAGCTTGGTATGAGAAGCTCAACAATTATCTTATTCAACAAAACTTTTTAAGAGGAAATGATATGTTGACAAGACCCTTTTCACAAAAACTACTGGAAATGAGATATGTTGCTTGTCCAAGTATAATGTTGATGGACATAAATATTTGGATCTACAAATAATAAACTGTGCAAAGAATTTGAAAATTTGATGAAAGGTAAATTTTGAAATGTCAATGATGGGTGAACTATCATATTTCTTGGATTTCAAATTAACCAAAGCAAGCAAGGCATTTTCATTAGTCAATCTAAATACTGTTCTGATTTGATAAAGAAATTTAACTTTGAAAATCTTAAAATCCATTGATACACCCATGATCAAGGAAATTTCTTAGACCCGAGATGAGAAAGGTAAAACCTGTAGATATTACTAGATTTCGTGGTATGATAGGATCTCTGCTTACCTTACAGCAAGCCGACCAAGACATCATGTTCAGTGTTTGCATGTGTGCAAGGTATCAATCAAATCCAAAAGGAATCTCACTTCAGTGCAGTTAAGAGATTTTTTAGATACTTGGTAGGAACTAAGAGTCTTGGATTGTGGTATCCAAAAGGATCAACTTGTACTTTGGTTGGTTACTCAGATTCAAACTTTGCCGGAATTAAACTCGACAGAAAAGTACCTCAGGAACTTGTCATTTACTTGGAAACTCTCTTGTGTCATGGTTTAGTAAGAAACAGACAAGCATCGCTTTATCAACTGTTGAAGCTGAATATATTTGCAGCTGGGAGCTGTTGTGCTCAGATACTTTGGATGAAACAGCACTTATTGGACTTTGGTGTTGACTTGGAAACAGTACCTATCATGTGTGATACACACAAGTGCAATAAGTATAACCAAGAATCCAGTAATGCACTCCAGGACCAAAACACATTGAAGTAAGACATCATTTTTATAAGAGATCACTTTCAAAATGGAATCATTAAGCTTGAGTATGTTAACACTGTCGAACAGTTAGCTGACATCTTCACAAAAGCTTTACCAAAGAGAAAGCTTTTCTTTATATAAGGATGAAACTAGGGATCATTGATCCTAGTGAGGTATGATCATGGGATTTCTGGTGTTTGCAGTTGTTTCTTCAGTTAAATCGATTTGGAAATCGATTACCCAGCATGGTAAATGGTTTATAAAATCGATTTGGGAATCGATTGCTTTGACCCAGAATTCAAAAGTTCAGAAAAAAAAATTTAACTTGCCCCAAGCGTCGATTGGGAAATCGACTAGTTCTTCTTGTAACGTTAAGACAATCGATTTGGACATCGATTAAGTAAAACTGGAATTCGATTTAGAAATCGATTTGAAATAAGACTGTTGTAACTAGCCGTTATGAGTAATAATTACTAAATCGATTGACATTACCAGTAACGGTAACCCTAATCGATTTACACGATTAAGGGTTTAAATAGGAACAGTTCTCAAATCGATTTCTGCACTGCATTTCTTCAGTTTTCATAATTTTCTCAATCTGCTTCATCCTTCTGTCTCTGCTATTGTTATTTTGTTGCTATCTACACTCAATCTACAATCTATCTACTCCAATATACGAGTATGGCAAGAGTAAACAAACCCAGGCACGCACTCCTTCACCTTCATCATCTTCAAACAGTGAAACCCCTTCACCACCACCCACTCTAACAAAAAGAGTACCAATACCTACACATAAAATACTTGCAAAGACAAAGGCAAGGCACCCGCTCCTATTCAAGAGAGAAGCCTAAAAAGCGAAAGGAACCTCCAACGGAAAAACTCATGGCTGATGCCATGAAGGGTAATTTCACAAAAGAGGAAGAAGAAAATCTGTTTTCCTCACCCCTGCCAAGAAAGTACACGCATCCAAGGAAAAAGATGCTGAACCTTCTATACCATCAGATGACTTTTTGAAGAGAAAAATCCAAGAGGGTAGAACTCTGGATTTGCACATACTTTGATACTGACGGTTTTACGTTTCAGAATCATCTACGGTTTCACGGTCTTGAGAGCTTTCTATCTTCTACACTCGACAGTTATCCACGTTTGATAAGGGAATTTTATTCTACGTTTAAGCTGACAGAAGAAGGTTTTAAGGCTCAAGTCAAAGGTAAAAGGATTGCTATGACATTTGATGATTTTTCTACCTTATCAGGATTTGCCTTTTTACGGAAAATCTATCGACGACAGTTCTGAAGCTGATACGGCTGACGAAGGTTGGGGAAGAATCTGTTGACAGGCATGCTGCAATAAAGGACCTGATGATTGATGGTTTTGTGGAAACCATTTCTTTACATATCGGTCAAATGAAGGTCCAACATCGGATGTTGATGTACACGCTGACCAGGATGCTTGTACCTCGTTCAGGCAACCATGCAGTAGTTCAGAAACTGGACATACTACTATTATGGGGCTTATCAAAGGAGCTCAGGATGAGCTGGACTTGGATTGTGCTAAGGCACATGCTGGAAGCTTCACAGAGCAAGCTTGTGTTGCCTTATCCACAGCTGATTACCAAGATTCTTAAACATTTCAAGGTTTCGTTTGTTAATGAAGAATCTGCGAAAACCACTCTGATATTTGGAGAATCAATTGTGAATCAAATGCAATTGAAAAGGTTACATGGTATATGGATAAAACCTCAAGCTACTGTTGAACCAGCACAACCTCAGCCACAACCTCAGACTCAAACTGCTACTGCCTCAGCCCCTCCTGATTTTGTTGCTAAGATAATGGAATTCATAGAAGCTCAGATGGCACACAATGCCAAGATGCTAGAATCACAATCCAGAATGGAAGCTAACTTAAGGACTCTCTAGGCATCCTTGAATTCAGTTGTTCAGGATGTGGATGCGATTCAAGCTCACTTGGGAATCAAGCTGTCATTTGAAGACATTGCAGACATCGGTCGTCAAGCAGCAGAGGAACCTAACCCAACTCCCTAGATCACCCTGAGACTCACGTTTGAGGAGACACCTGCTGAGGGTAATACAGCGGTCTCTGCCTCTCCCGTAGATAATAGTGAGGACCAGCCTAGACTAGGAGATTAGGAGTTTAGGATCTGTGCTGTTTTGCTATGACTTGTTGTACTCATTTGATCTATATCTATATTGAACTAAAACGTTTATCTCATCACTCTCTGAATTCATCTGTCTTAATCCTTTGATATGCTCATTAATTACTCTGATTTTCATTGCTCTGATATACAATGTTTTATGATTTCAATCCCCATTGCTTATGTTCTTTTAACATAGGGGGAGGAATTTTTTTTTCTGTCTTTTTGCCTTAACTGACAAAGGGGGAGAAAAATTATAAACTTGCTAATATTTGTTGCATTTATTTGCTCTGATGATATGATAAATAGCATGTGTACCGTTATCTAAGATGATCTTATGCTTCTGTTTCTATGATATGGTAATGGTACATATATGCTATGAAATGTTGTTTATATTTTCTATGAAATGTTGTTTATATTATGTCTTGAAATGCTCAACTCAAGTTAAAATTGTATGATTGTCACTTATGCAAAAAGGGGGAGATTGTTGGACTTTAGTCCTTGAATCCTAATTTTGACATAATTAACAAACATACAATGTTCATACATCATATGATAAATCTAACATTTTAATTGAGCAAGATTTCAGGAACAACAATTCAATCCTACACACTTGATACAAATTGCTTGGAACACAAGAAATCAACAAAAGTTGATCATTGACTGAGTAAATCGATTGGGAAATCGATTTCATAACAAGGGTGTAAGGAAAACATAACTGTTTGTGATTGTATAATCGATTAGGCAATCGACTGGCACAATTAGAAATTTAAAATTGCACAAGCCAGTGGCACCCTGTTTTACAGGCTAATCGATTGGCAAATCGATTGTACACATCACAAAGTAAAACTGATTGAAACCAATCGACTGGCAAATCGATTGATCAAGTCACAGTGAGAATCCAATTTCTAGGGTAATCGATTGGCAAATCGATTGCTTAGATAATATTTGAAAAATATAACTTAACCTGTGACAAGCACAATCGATTGGACAATCTATTGTGTGAATTTCAATCATGTTAAGTTTGGTTGCAATCGATTGGGAAATCGATTGAACTAAATATCAGGTAAGAACTTTTCAGGTAAATACAAACAAAATCGATTGGCACTTCGATTAACATCAAAATAGCTAAGTCACTGTCTTGAACACAATCGATTGGAAAATCGATTGAAAAGAACCTTTTTGAAAACATAGTGAACTTTGAGCTTGTGGCCAAATCGATTCTGAGTATTTGTAAATCGATTCTGAGTATTTGTAAATCGATTATGAGACTTAATAAATCGATTAAGTAATCGATTGGTGTGATTTTTTACTTTGAACAAAAACACCTGCAATCGATTATGAAATCGATGCATATAAGTCTTAACATAATCACTGAAAAGATTTTGTTTAAAGAATCGATTGATAAATCGATTGGCTTATGTAGTTTCAAGATTCAAGAAAAAAACAAGACCCGCGATAATCGATTGGCAAATCGATTAGACCTGTTTTATAACTTTAATGAATCGATTGGCAAATCGATTTATTAGGTGTTTTCCAGAAACTATATAAATTGTTTTCAATCAAACTCTCATTAACATTTTATGAAAAGTAATAAACACTCATAAACTCTCATTGATACAATACAACACATTGTTAACATTCTGATATTGCTTTTCAGATCAAAGCCAAAAAGATTATCCATAATCATTGAGAGAGCTGAAAAAGTATTCTTGGAGAGAAAAGACAATGTTCTCATAATCCATTCTTGAATAACCAGATTTGTGAGAAGACACATTGTTCAAGATTGAAAACTTCTTTTACTTCTGTTATTCAGTTTGAAATAAATACTTTGTAAAGAAAACGACTGCTAGAAATCCAGCTAGAAACTGGTGGCGATCTTCTTGGGTGAGAGGCCTCATCAAGAAGGAGCCGTACTTTGATTTTGTGTGAGTCTGTTGATTGACTACAAGGATCAAGGGGGTGAGCAATAGGAAAGAGATTGTGAGAGATAGATAGGTTTCGAGGAAACTGGACAACCTATAAACAATTCACAATTCTTTCTATTGGAGAAAAAGCTGAAATCCAGTTGGATTGTCAGGACTGGATGTAGGTTGTCTCGTTGACAACTGAACCAGGATAAATCTTGGTGCATTCTATCCTTTATCTTTTTACTTTTAATTGCTAATTGTGTATGCCGCATTATAATTCCGCTGTGTATGTAATATTGCTTTAATTTGATTAAAAACTGATATATTCTGATTATTTCGAGGTCATAATAATCAACAAGCCACCCTACTGCAATCAGACATGAAGAACCCTTTCAACCTAACTTTTTCATTTAAATACAACTGAAAACATTCTCATACTACATTACGCCTTGATGGAATAGTAAATTGGAGTTGTAATTGTTTTCAAGTGGACTTAAATCCCTCCTATTCAACTGCTTTAAAGGGTTGTTCATCCAAAATGATAAAAACACACAAACTCTTTCTACATGTATGAACATTAAATCTAGAGCTTGCAAACAACCAAACTAGATCACTCACTTGTGGAAAATTGTAAAATGATTTGGCTAGGGTCAATTGCTACATTTAAAGGATAACTTGTCCATCTTAACATGTGTTGTCTCATGTTTGAAGTATTGTGTTGCTTGGCATCACAAAAATACTCATGATGGTAGTATTACATACAGCAGTTCTAACATCACAATAAGTTATTTCATTGAAATGATCTCAAACCTCAGAAGTTCTTCTAGAACCCACTTGTGTTGGTGCAATAGGTTGATTAACAGCCTGAGTGAATTAATTATTAGTAGAAGTTTGATTAGGAGAAGGCTACTCTATCACTAAAACATAGATATTTTTTTGTTTAAGTGTAATTAAGTTTTTTATATTCAATTTTTAATCAAATATTTTATTTGTTTAAGTTTTCATAATCAATTATTGTCCTAATTTAAGTTCATAATTAATTTTTCCCCTAATTTAAATGTTTTTGTGAAATTCCTATTATATGAAACAACTCTTGTTATTTTCCTAATAAAAGCATATTCCAATATTCAGTTTTTTAATCAACAATTTTATTTGATTAAATCTTTTTTTGTATGAAACAACTCCTACTATAGGATTTTAGAAGTTGCTTCAGCAGAGAAGTAGTAACTAATTAGTCATTTAGGGTAGTAATTGAGTCACTTATTATCATATAAAATTCATATCAATTTAAATAAGTTCAGCTCATAGTTATATTATTTGAACATAGTATAAAATTACGTAATCATAAAAATTCATAGAAATTAAAACTCATAATTATAATACATAATCTTATAAAATTCATTTTATCATGTACAATTAGCATACAACCTCAACAAACAAATAAATCATATAAATTCTCGGACATTATTATTGACGCGTGACATGGAAATTTTTTTATACAACATTCACTGAACATACATTACTTATTGAAAATGACTTATGAAAATTAAGTACCATTCCATGACACGATAACATAAAAAATCATTGAGAGTTACTTATATAAATGATAACCCATTTATGATATTAATAATCGGGCATAATTTTCTAATTAAATAGTAAAAAAAACATTCTAATTCAATATAATATTTTTAAATAGTAAATAGATTGTAATACAAAAAGTGAATTACATATATCAAATAAAATGAAGTAGTGTATATATAAGACGAATGATATTAAAAATGAGGTTATCTGTATATGTAATGATAAAAAAAATCTCATTAGAAAAGAGAAGTACAAACAAATCCAAAATTATGAATGAAGACTTTTGATATTTTTTTAATAATTTCCAAAGAGATACTTTTTAAATTTTTTACTAAATCTAGTTTTTTAAATTAGTATATTAATTGAAAAAATAATTAGTAAATTGTATGAAAAAAAAAAGAATATTTAGTTTATATTGTTTAACAAATCAAATAAAACCCCTAACTATTGATTTAAACGTAGTGTTTTTATACCAATCTATAAAAAAATTAGTATTTATTTATTAACTCAATCTAATATTTAAAAATTGTTATAAATTGTAAATCGTATTATAAGTAAATAAAATAAAATAGTTAAAAAATTTAGGGTATTATTAAATATTGACTTAAAGACTATGTATTTACATAAAACTCACATAAAAAAGAAGAAGTAAAAACAAAACCTAATAATGAAGATAAAATATTGATTTTGTACTTGATAATTCGTTAAAATTTAATATTTATTTTATTAAAACAGTCATTTTTAAGAAAAATAAATTTACATCAAAATATATAAAGATATGAAAGTGTTGTAGATAAAATATATTTTTTATTAGTAATTGGGCTTAACTTTCTATAGTGCGAGATAAAAACTCTTAATTATGAATTTAAATTTATGATATTTTTGTTTTTTCATAATGTGTTAAAATATATTACTAATTTTTTAAATATAAATAACATATTAGTTATGAAAAAATTAAGTAAACCGGATAAAATAGAAAGATACATAAATTATTTATGATATTAGTAAATGGGCTTAAAGCATATATACTAATATAAAAACTTATAACAAATAGTAGTAAAAACAAACTCTAATTATGTATTTAAAGTTTTCATTTTTTGAAAAATAATATAAATTAATAGTACATAATTTTTTTAAATTAATTTTTATATTAAAAATTAGTACTTAGGACGTCTTTAGAGTTGATCGTGTATAATTTTAATTATAAAATAGGTCTTCTTTTTATATAATATAGATTAGTCGAATGTGTGTTTAAGTAATCAATTAATTACAAATCATATTTTATTATAATTAAAATAGTATTATGTCATTTGCTACACCAATCATGTTTCGTGGAAATAGCAATTATAATATAGCATAAATGATTTAAAATTTATTTTGAAAAAATATACAATATTTTGCATGAAATAAATTAAAATAAATTACATTTATATTATAAAGTAAATTATTCTACTGATGCTATATCTACGAAATGTCATGATGAGAATTTTCGCGCTAAACAAATTCTCACAAAGTAGTTTTTTAGTTAAGGTTTTAATTATGTTTGTGAATGTTTTTTTTCAAAAGTTATATTCTTAAAATGATTATTTTTTTATGTTGAAATGAAAAGTTATATTTTATTATATTTTGAAGAAGAAAAAAAATCATAACATAAAATAGAGAAATATAAAATCAATATATTTATTTTTTAAATAAACCAAAAATAACTTCTATACATTTAAAAATATCACTATTTAATTATTTATAAATTTCAATTAATATTTTGAATTCAAAGATAGGTTTAAATATGTTTTTGATCATTACAATTATAACTTTGTTTGATTTCGATCTTCATAAGATTTTTTTGTTTAGTTAACAACGTTGCAAATATAATTTTATTTTAAAATAGTCATTTCATTTAAATTCAAATTCATCGTTACCTTAATCTATTTTCTTCGTTTGGTGGTACTTATTGGACATTGGTGGATTCTACAATTGACTTTGAATTAGAGTTCTTCTTCTAGGTTTGAAAATTAAGGGAATTTATGGGAGTATACGGAAAAATTCAAAAGTGAGAGTATAATTTGATTGTAGAAGGAGGAGGGTAAAAAAGTCCAAGTCCTTCTAGACCTAGTAATGGTAAGGGGTGATGAAGAAATTCGTCATTGTGATATGGTTGAACTTTTAATAAAATTCATTCTATTTTTTCAGATTTTCTATTTTTTTAGATTTTTTTATTTAATGAGTTTGTGACACAACATTTATTTTAGGTTAAAAATGTTATAGTTTAATTATATTTGAGTGTTTTTTTTTTTTTAAAACAAATGGTCATATTTTAACGGTATTACATTTTTTATAATAGAAATTGCATGAAACACTACGCCAAAAATGACATTTAACAGCGCCCATTTTACAGCGCTTGCTCAACACAAGCGCTGTTGTAAATATATTTTAAAAAATAACGGAGCCTTTTACAGCGCTGTAAAACAAGCGCTGTTGTAGGTCATATAACGTTTGCGCATAACGTTATAAGGCTTTTTACAGCGCTTGTCAAAAAAGCGTTGTAAAATGAAGCGCTTTCGCGTATCAGTTACAACGCTTTTTTTCACAAGCGCTGTAAACACATGCGCTTCCAAATATTTGAACTACCTAATACAGCGCTTTTTGCACAAGCGCTGTAAAATACATGCGCTTTCATTGAATTTAACTACCTATTACAGCGCTTTTTTTCACAAGTGCTGTAAACT
>PGTU02003615.1:0-12883 GCA_002896215.2 Cicer echinospermum
GGTTAGGTTTTTTAACCAATGTTGTGCATTCAATAGATGTGTTTGACTTATTGCATTAACATTTAGGTCATTTTCTTCCTCCCTAGGTTTATTCTTGTCCAATTAGGGTTTTTAACCAATCTCGTGCATCCAATAGGTGTGTTTGTGTCATTGGATGAACATTTAGGTCAATTTCGTCCTCTCTAGGCTTATTCTTGTCCAATAAGAGTTTTTAACCAATCTTGTGCATCCAATAGGTGTGTTTGTGTCATTGGATGAACATTTAGGTCATTTACGTCCTCCCTAGGCTTATTCTTGTCCAATTAGGATTTTTAACCAACCTTTGGCATGCAATAGGTGTGTTTGTGTCATTGGATGAACATTTAGGTCATCTTCGTCCTCCTTAGGTTTATTCTTGTCCAATTAGGGTTTTTAAACATTCTTGTGCATCCAACACGTGTATTTGTGTCATTGGATGAACATTTAACTCATTTTCGTCCTCCCTATGATTATTCTGTTGATTATTATGACCTTGAAATAATCAGAATATATCAGTCTTTAACAAATTAAAGTAATATAGAAAATTGAATACGTCTAGCATACAATTAAGATCGAACATACAATCATACGATGCAAGATTTATTCTGATTCATACACACAACGGAATTATAATGTGGCATACAAGATTAACAATTAAAAGTAAAAGGATAAGGGATAGAATGCACCAAGGTTTATCCTGGTTCAGTTGTCAATAAGACAACCTACATCTAGTCTTGACAATCCAACTGGATTTCAGCTTTTTCTCCAATAGAAAGAATTGTGACTTGTTTACAGATTGTCCAGTTTCCTTGAAACCTATCTATCTAACACAATCTCTTTCCTATTGCTTAACCCCTTGATCCTTGCAGTCACTCGACAAACTCACACAAAATCAAGTACGGCTCCTTCTTGATGAGGCCTCTCACCCAAGAAGATCGCCACCAGTTTCTAGCTGGATTTTTCGTAGTCGTTTTTTTAAAAAGTATTTGTTTCAAACAAAATAAAAGAATTACAAAAAGTGTCTTCAATCTTGATCAATGTATCTCACACGAATCTGGTTATTCAATGATTGTTTATGAGAACATTGTCTTTTCTCCCAAGAATACTTTTTCAGCTCTCTCAATGATTATGGATAATCTTTTTTGGTTTGGATCTGAAAAAGCAATATCAGAATGTTAACAATATGTTCTTAAGAGTTCTTCAGTGTTCTGAAGTATATTCAAGATGTTTTCATGTGTTAATGAGAGAATGATTGAAAACAGTTTATATAGTTTCTGAAAAACAACTAATCAATCGATTTACCAATCGATTCATTAAAGTTATAAAACAGGTCTAATCGATTTGCCAATCGATTATCGCGAGTCTTGTTTTTCTTGAATCTTGAAACTACAGAAGCCAATCGATTCTTTTTTAAAAATTCTTTTCAGTAAATTATGTGCAGACTTATATGAATCGATTGCATAATCGATGTCAGGTGTTTTGTTCCAATAAAAGTCACATCAATCGATTACTTAATCGATTTACTAAGTCTCATAATCGATTTACAAATACTCAGAATCGATTTGGCCACAAGCTCAGTTCACTATGATTTCAAAAATATTTCCTTCAATCGATTTGCCAATCGATTGTGTTCAAAACCGTGACTTTGCTATTTTCATGTTAATCGAAGTGCCAATCGATTTGGTAGTATATGCCTAAAAAGTTCTTACTAGATGTTTAGTTCAATCGATTTCCCAATCGATTGAAACTAAACTTAACATGATTGAAATTCTCACAATAGATTGTCCAATCTATTGTGTTTGTCACAGGTCAAGTTATTTTTCAAATATTATCTAAGCAATCGATTTGCAAAAATCGATTAGCCTAGAAAATGGATTGTCACTGTGACTTGTTCAATCGATTTGTCAATCGATTTGTTTCAATCAGTTTTTTACTTTGTGATGTGTACAATCGATTTGCCAATCGATTAGCCTGAAAACAAGTTGCCACTGACTTGCGCAATTTTCATTTCTAATTGTGCCAGTCGATTGCCTAATCGATTATACAACCACAAACAGTTATGTTTCCTTACACCCTTTTTATGAAATCGATTTCCCAATCGATTTACTCAGTGAATATTCAACTTTTGTTGATTTCTTGAGTTCCAAGCAATTTTGTCTCAAGTGTGTAGGGTTGGGTTGTTGTTCCTGAAATCTTGCTCAATTAAAATGTTAGATTTATCATATGATGTATGAACATTGTATGTTTGTTAATTATGTCAAAATTAGGATTAAGAGGACTAAAGTCCAACAATCTCCCCCTTTTTGCATAAGTGACAATCATACAATTTTAACTTGAGTTGAGCATTTCAAGACATAATATTAACAACATTTCATAGCATCATATGTACCATTAATAGATCATAAAATCAGAGTATCAGATCGGAGCATATATAACAGTACACGTGCTATTTATCAAAATCAGAGCATTTTTAATAATTCATTATCATTCATCAGAGTGTCAAAATAAATGCAGCAGGCATTAGCAAGTTATAATTTTTCTGCCCTTTGTAAGTTAAGGCAAAAAGGCAGAAAAAAATTTTCCTCCCCTATGTTAATAAACATAAGCACTGGGATTGAAATCATAAAACATTGTGTATCAGAGCAATAAATGACCATATCAGACAAATGAATTCAGAGAGAGATGGAATAAACGTTCTAATGCATTATAGATATAGATGAAATGAATACATCAAGTCATAACAAAACAGCACGGATCCTAAACTCCTAATCTCCTAAACTCCTAAACTAGGCTGGTCCTCACTATTATCTACGGAGAGGCAGAGACCGCTGTATTACCCTCAGCAGGTGTCTCCTCAACGTGAGTCGCAGGGTGATCTAGGGGAGTTGGGTTAGGTTCCTCTGTTGCTTGACGACCGATGTCTGCGATATCTTCAAATCACAGTTTGATGCCTAAGTGTGCTTGAATAGCATCCACATCCTGAACAACTGAATTCAGGGATGCTTGAAGAGTCCTTAGATTTGCTTCCATTCTGGACTGTGACTCTAGCATCTTGGCATTGTGTGCCATCTGAGCTTCTATGAATTCCCTTAATTTTGTAACAAACTCAGGAGGGGCTGTTTCAGTAGCTGGTTGAGGTTGAGGTTGAGCTGGTTCAACATTAGGCTGAGGTCTTATCCAAATACCATGTAACCTTTTCAATTGCATCTGGTTTACAATTGATTCTCCAAAAATTAGAGTGGTCTTTGCAGATTCTTCATTAACAAACGAAACCTTAAAGTGTTTCAGAATCTTGGTAATCTGTTGTGGATAAGGCAGCATAAGCTTGCTCTGTGAAGCTTCCAGCATGTGCCTTAGCACAATCCATGCCCAGCTCGTCCTGAGCTCCTTGGATAAACCCCATAACAGTAGTATATCCAACTTCTGAACTACTGCATGGTTACCTGAACGTGGTACAAGCATCCAGGTTAGCGTATACATCAGCATTCGATGTTGGACCTTCATTTGACCGATAGGTAATGAAATGGTTTCAACAAAACAATCAATCATCAGGTCCTTAATAGCAGTATGCCTGTCAACCAATTCTTCCCATCCTTCGTCAGCCGTATCAGCTTCAGAACTGCCGTCGATAGATTTTCCGTGAAATGGCAATCCTGATAAGGTAGAAAAATCTTCAAAGGACATAGCAATCCTTTTCCCTTTAACCTGAGCCTTAAAACCTTCTTCAGTCAGCTTGAACGTTGAATAAAATTCCCTTATCAATCTTGGATAACTGTCAAGAGTAGAAGATAGAAAGCTTTCAAGACCATGAAATCTCAGATGGTTCTGAAAAGTAAAACTGTCTGCATCAAAGTAGGAAAAATCCAGAAGCCGACCCTCATGGATTTTTCTCTTAAGAAAGTCTGATGGTATGGAAGGTTCTGCATCTTTTTCCTTGGATGCAGGAACTTTCTTGGGAGGGGGTGAAGAAACTGGTTTCTTCTTCTTCTTTTGTGAGATTTCCTTCATGGCGTCAGCCATGAGTTTTTCAGTTGGTGGTTCCTTTCTCTTTTTAGGTTTCTCTTGAATAGCAGCAGGTGCCTTGCCTTTGTCTTTGGCAAGAATTTTATGTGTAGGAATGGGTACTCTTTTGGTTAAAGTAGGTGGTGGTAAAGGGGTTTCACTGGATGAAGATGATGAAGGTGAGGGGGTGCGTGCCTGGGTTTTGTTTAACTCGTGCCATATTCGTAGATCGAAGTAGATTGAATGTAATAGTAACAAATAACAATTGCAGAAAACAGAGAGATGAAGCAGACAAAGAAAATTAGTGAAATCTAGAGAACTGGAGTGCAGAAATCGATTGATAACTGTTCCTATTTAAACCCTTAAACGTGTTAATCGATTCCCAAATCGATTAGGTTACCGTTTGCTGGTAATGTCAATCGATTTAGTAATTATTACATACAACGGCTAGTCACAACGGTCCATATTGTAAATCGATTCCCAAGTCGATTTCCAGTTTTACTTAATCGATGTCCAAATCGATTGTTTTAACGTTGAAAGTTGAACTAGTCGATTTCCCAATCGACGCTCGGGCAAGTTTAAATTTTTTTTCTGAACTTTGAATTCTGGGGCCAAAGCAATCGATTCCCAAATCGATTTTGTAAACCATTTACCATGCTGGTAATCGATTCCCAAATCGATTTAACTGGAAAAAAAAAACTGCACACACCAGAAGTGTCCTATGAAAGAATCAAAGATCATACCTCACTAGGATCAATGATTCCTAGTTTCATCCTTATATGCAGAAAACTTTCTCTTGGTAAAGCTTTTGTGAAGATGTCAGCCAGCTGTTCGGCTGTGTTAACATACTCAAGCTTAATGATTCCATTTTTGAAAGTGATCCCTTATAAAATGATGTCTTACTTGAATGTGCTTGGTCCTGGAGTGCATCACTGGATTCTTGGTAATACTTATTGCACTTGTGTTATCACACATGATAGGTACTGTTCCAAAGTCAACACCAAATCCAATAAGTGTTGTTTCATCCAAAGTATCTGAACACAGCAGCTCCCAGCTGCAATGTATTCAGCTTCAGCAGTTGATAAAGCAATGCTAGTCTGTTTCTTACTGAACCATGACACAAGAGAGTTTCCAAGTAAATGACAAGTTCCTGAGGTAATTTTCCTGTCAAGTTTACATCCGGCAAAGTCTGAATCTGAGTAACCAACTAAGGTACAGGTTGATCCCTTTGGATACCACAATCCGAGACTCTTAGTTCCTACTAGATATCTGAAAATACTCTTAACTGCACTGAAGTGAGATTCCTTTGGATTTGATTGGTACCTTGCACACATACAAACACTGAACATGATGACTGGTCGGCTTGCTGTAAGGTAGAGCAAAGATCCTATCATACCCCGAAACCTAGTAACATCTACAGGTTTACCTTTCTCATCTCTGTCCAAGTAATTTCCTTGACTCATGGGAGTATCAATGGACTTAAGATTTTCAAAACAAAATTTCTTTATCAAATCAGAACAGTATTTAGATTGACTAATGAAAATGCCTTGCTTGCTTTGGTTAATTTGAAATCCCAAGAAATATGATAGTTCACCCATCATTGACATTTCAATTTACCTTTCACCAAATTTTCAAATTCTTTGCACAATTTATTATTTTTTAGATCCAAATATTATGTCATCAACATATACTTGGACAAGCAAGATATCATTTCCAGTATTTTTTGTGAAAAGGGTCTTGTCAACATTTCCTCTTAAAAAGTTTTGTTGAATAAGGAAAATTGCTGAGCTTCTCATACCAAGCTCTTGGAGCTTGTTTTAACCCATAGAGGGCCTTTGAGAGCTTATACACATGATTAGGAAAATCAGGATTTTCAAAACCAGGTGTTTGGCTAACAAAAACTTTCTCTTGAAGGTCACCATTGAGAAAGGCACTTTTCACATCCATTTGATAAAGATTAAAGTCCATTATACAAGCATAAGCCAATAAAATTCTTATGGCTTCTAATCTAGCTACAGGGGCATAGGTTTCATCAAAATCTATTCCCTCCTCTTGACTATAACCCTTGGCTACTAGTCTAGCTTTGTTCCTGGTTATAACACCATTCTCATCCAACTTGTTTCTGAACACCCATCTGGTTCCTATGATGTGTTTACCCTCTGGCTTAGGTACTAAACTCCACACCTTGTTTCTCTCAACTGGTTTAACTCCTCTTGCATAGCAAGTATCCACTCACTATCTAACAGGGCTTCCTTAATGTTCTTAGGTTTAATCTGAGATACAAAGGCTGTAAAGTTACAAAACTGTCTAAGGTTCCTCCTAGTTGCAACACCTTTAGAGATATCCCCTATAATGTTGTCTATGGGGTGGTTCCTGTTGAACTTCCATTCCTTAGGTAAATCACTGGTTCTTATAGGTTCTACACAGTCAGATCTAGTTGGAGGGTCAGCTACAGGTTGTTCTAGTGGTTCAGACTCTACAACTTCGTCCAAAAAGTCATCAACCATAGGAGGAGTTTTGTTCAAGTTTTCTGTAAATAATCATCAAACTTTACATGAACTGATTCTTCTATGGTCTTTGTTCTTTTGTTGTAGATTCTATAAGCTTTACTAGTTTGGGAGTATCCTAGAAAAATACCTTCATCTGCCTTAGGGTCAAACTTTCCTAGGTGTTCTTTTGCCATTGTTCAACACAAAGCACTTACAACCAAAGATTCTAAAGTAGGAAAGGTTTGGTTTTCTACCCTTGTAATGCTCATAGGGGGTTTTTCTAAGCAGGGGCCTAATGAGTACTCTATTGAAAACATGAGTGGCTGTACTAATTGCATCTGCCAAAAGTACTTAGGTAGGTTGGAGTCTTTAAGCATAGTCCTAGCTAACTCTTCTTAGGATCTATTTTTCCTCTCCACTACCCCATCTCTGCTGTGGTGTCCTAGGGGTAGAATATATGTGGTTGATACCATGTTGTTCACAATAAGTTTGAAAAGAATCATTTTGGAATTCACCTCCATGATCACTTTTAATTGATACAATTTTTCTGGTCATTCTCATTTTGAACCAAAGCAGCAAATTTGTTAAAAGTTGAGAATGCATCACTCTTATGTCCAGAAAATATGTCCATGTGAACCTTGAATAGTCATCAACCAACACATATCCATAAAGGTTACCTCCAAAACTCTTAACTTGAGCAGGTCCAAAAAGCTCCATGTGAACTAACTGCAAAACTCTATTTGTTCTAACCATCATATAGAGGGAAAGGGAGTCTTTAACCAGTTTGCTTTTCTCACAGGAGTCACACAGTCTATCCTTAGTAAACTTCGTATTAGGGAGACCTATAACTAGTTGTTTGCTAACAAGTCTATTCAAATGATCTATATAAATATGCGCTATACGTTTATGCCATAACCAAGTCTCATCTGAATTAGATAACAAGCAACATATAGTACTTGGCAAATAATTAAACTCTAACATATAAATGTTATTAATTCTGTCACCAACTAGCTTTATGTGTTTGTCATCTTTATGCTAAATAATGCAAGATTGTGATGAAAAACTTACCTGAAAGCCTTTATCACATAGCTGGCTTATACTCAACAAGTTGTGTTTTAGCCCTTCTACATATAAAACATTTTTTATTACTGCAGTTGACTCATTTCCTATGTCACCAATTCCAATAATCTTTCCTCTATTGTTGTCACCATATTTGACAAAACCTCCTTCCTTTAATGTCAAGGACAGGAATTTGGATTTGTCTCCTGTCATGTGCGTTGAGCATCCGCTATCTAAATACCATGAATGCTTAGTGGATGTCAAGCACACCTGCAAACACACAATCAGAATTTTGTTTTAGGTCCTCAATTTAAATTGGGTCCTGGAAGGTTAGTGTCAAACACAGATTTCTTTGCTATCCAAACTTGCTTCCATCCTCTATTGGCTAATTTTTTAAATTTGCAATTTGACACAAAATGTCCCTTTCTGCAACAGAAATGAAATTTTCCATCAAAGGATGAATGTTTGTTTGGTTTAGTAAAGATGTCATACATACTCTTTGAAATAGCAGATTTTTGACCATGTTTGACATTTCTGGTTTGCATATAACCAATACCATATCTATTTTTATTCCTTTTAACATGCATATTGGATTTATATCCTAAACCAGATTTTTCATGAACATGTCTTAGATTGCTAAGTATGACATTCAGTTTACCTTTTACTATTAGCAAAACTTCAATAAATCAGATTTTAATGATGCAACATTATTCTCAAGTTCAATGCATTTTGCAGATTTGTCATGTGAATCCTTTTTCAGTTGTTTCACATAAATTTTCAATTTCTTTATGGTCATTTTTCATTTGTTCAAGCATTTTTCTTTGTGCTTATCAACTGTTTTATGGAATTCACATAATCATCATACAATTCATTGAAAGCTTCTTGTAGCTCATCATAAGTTGGATTAGATTGTGAACTAACCTCATTTTCTGATTCTGAGTCGTATTTGCCATGAGACACAGATTCGCTTCTTCTTTCATCCGAAGAGGCAGAGGATCTTCGTTTCATTCCCATGCAACACAAGCTTTTCTGGTTTTGGTGACTGGTTCCTTGCCTTTTGGTTTTGTAGCTCTATTTTTGTTTTGCAGCTTGTAACATTCCGACTTTATGTGACCAGTTTTACCACACTCATAACATGTGATTGTCTTGTTGTCACTAGTCTTAGAGCTGGATGGCTTTCTGAATTTGTTGTCTTTCTTCTTCAGAAATTTCTTAAATTTCTTGACAAGCAAACCAATCTCAGGTTCTTCATCAGTCTCACTGCTTGATTCATCTGAGCAACTTTCTTGTTCAGTTTTTGATTGATGCGTTTGGGCTTTCAAGACAATCCTTTCTTTTTCCTGCTTTCTTGTTCTGACTCATCTAGTCGATGCAACTTCATTTCGTGCTCCCTGAGCTTTCCAAATAGTATTGCAGTGGTCATTTTTGCCAGATCTTTCGATTCAACAATAGCAGTTATTTTTGGGCTGCCATTCTCTGTTAGACACCTCATGATCTTTCCGATCTGCTGTTCATTCTCCACCTGTTTTCCCAGGGCATGAAGGTTGTTTATAACGTGTGTAAACCTCGTCTGTAGATCACTTATAGATTCATCTTTCTTTCATGCTAAACAATTCGTATTCGTGCATGAGTGTATTTACGCGAGCTCTTTTCACGTCTGTGGTGCCTTCATGTGTTTCTTGAAGAATGTCCCACATTTCCTTTGCTGATTTACAGTTTGATACCCTAAAGAATTCTTCTGCACACAAAGCAGATGTTATAATATTCTTAGCTTTAGCATTATAACCTACCTTCTTTTTATCGTCCACAGACCATTCGCTCTGGGCTTGGGAATCATCAAGTCATTGTTCCAGCAATTTTGGGTATGTAGGGTCCATTTTCAACAGCATCAAGAAGTTCAATACCACTGGCTTCCAGAAATATCAGCATCCTATGTTTCCAATACATGTATGCGGTTTCCATTGAATGCTGGGGGACTTGCAAGTGAAGCGCCTTCTCCTAGAAAACCAACTGAGGCCATATTCCTTTTATGAGTTTTACCTTAAAAAAAAGTCAGGCTCTGAGGCCAATTGGTTGATTTATTATGACCTCGAAATAATTAGATATATCAGTCTTTAACAAATTAAAGCAATATAGAAAATCGAATACGTCTAGCATACAATTAAGATCGAACATACCATCATACGATGCAAGATTTATTCAGATTCATACACACAGCGGAATTATAATGCGGCATACAAGATTAACAATTAAAAGTAAAAGGATAAGGGATAGAATGCACCAAGGTTTATCCTAGTTCAGTTGTCAATAAGACAACCTACATCCAGTCTTGACAATCCAACTAGATTTTCAGCTTTTTCTCCAATAGAAAGAATTGTGACTTGTTTACAGATTTGTCCAGTTTCCTCGAAACCTATCTATCTAACACAATCTCTTTCCTATTGCTTAACCCCTTGATCCTTGCAGTCACTCGGCAGACTCACACAAAATCAAGTACGACTCCTTCTTGATGAGGCCTCTCACCAAGAAGATCGCCACCAGTTTCCAGCTGGATTTTTCGCAGTCGTTTCTTTACAAAGTATTTGTTTCAAACAAAATAAAAGAAGTACAAAAAGTGTCTTCAATCTTGATCAATGTATCTCACACGAATCTGGTTATTCAATGATTGTTTATGAGAACATTGTCTTTTCTCTCAAGAATACTTTTTCAGCTCTCTCAATGATTATGGATAATCTTTTTGGTTTGGATCTGAAAAAGCAATATCAGAATGTTAACAATATGTTCTTAAGAGTTCTTCAGTGTTCTGAAGTATATTCAAGATGTTTTTCATGTGTTAATGAGAGAATGATTGAAAACAGTTTATATAGTTTCTGAAAAACAACTAATCAATCGATTTACCAATCGATTCATTAAAGTTATAAAACAGGTCTAATCGATTTGCCAATCGATTATCGCGAGTCTTGTTTTTCTTGAATCTTGAAACTACATAAGCCAATCGATTTTCCTATCGATTCTTTTAAAAATTCTTTTCAGTAAATTATGTGCAGACTTATATGAATCGATTGCATAATCGATATCAGGTGTTTTGTTCCGATAAAAGTCACATCAATCGATTACTTAATCGATTTACTAAGTCTCATAATCGATTTTACACATACTCAGAATCGATTTGGCCACAAGCTGAGTTCACTGTGATTTCAAAAATATTTCCTTCAATCGATTTGCCAATCGATTGTGTTCAAAACAGTGACTTAGCTATTTTCATGTTAATCGAAGTGCCAATCGATTTGGTAGTATATGCCTGAAAAGTTCTTACCAGATGTTTAGTTCAATCGATTTCCCAATCGATTGAAACTAAACTTAACATGATTGAAATTCTCACAATAGATTGTCCAATCTATTGTGTTTGTCACAGGTCAAGTTATTTTTCAAATATTATCTAAGCAATCGATTTGCCAATTGATTAGCCTAGAAAATGGATTGTCACTGTGACTTGTTCAATCGATTTGTTTCAATCAGTTTTTACTTTGTGATGTGTACAATCGATTTGCCAATCGATTAGCCTGAAAACAGGTTGCCACTGACTTGCGCAATTTCCATTTCTAATTGTGCCAGTCGATTGCCTAATCGATTATACAACCACAAACAATTATGTTTCCTTACACCCTTTTTATGAAATCGATTTCCCAATCGATTTACTCAGTGAAAATTCAACTTTTGTTGATTTCTTGAGTTCCAAGCAATATGTCTCAAGTGTGTAGGGTTGGGTTGTTGTTCCTGAAATCTTGCAAAATTAAAATGTTAGATTTATCATATGATGTATGAACATTGTAGTTTGTTAATTATGTCAAAATTAGGATTAAGAGGACTAAAGTCCAAACATATTCTAGTCCAATTAGGGTTTTTTAACCAATCTTGTGGAATCAACAGTTCTGTTTGTGCCATTCGATGAACATTTAGGTCATTTTCCTCCTCCCTATGGTTATTCTAGTCCAATTAGGGTGTTTAACCAATCTGGTGGATCCAATAGTTGTGTTTGTGTCATTGGATGAACATTTAGGTCATTTTTATCCTCCCCAGGCTTATTCTTGTCCAATTAGGGTTTTTAAACAATCTTGTGCATTCAATAAGTTTATTTGTGCAATTGGATGAACATTTAGGTCATTTTCGTACTCCCTAGGCTTATTCTTGTCCAACTAGGGTTTTTAACCATTCTTGTGCATCCAATAAGTTCATTTGTGTCATTGGATAAACATTTAGGTCATTTTCGTCCTCCCTTGGCTTATTCTTGTCCAATTAGGGTTTTTAAACAATCTTGTGCACCCAATAGGTGTGTTTGTTTCATTGGATGAACATAGGTCAATTTCGTCCATCCTAGGCTTATTCTAGTCCAATTAGGGTTTTTAACCAATCTTGTGCATCCAATAGTTGTGTTTGTGTCATTCGATGAACATTTAGGTCATTTTCGTCCTCCTTAGGCTCATTCTTGTCCAATTAGGGTTTTTAACCAATCTTGTTTATCCAATAAGTTCATTTGTGTCATTGGATGAACATTTAGGTCATTTTCGTCCTCCCTAGGCTTATTCTTGTCCAAGTAGGGGTTTTAACCAATCTTGGGCATCCAATAGGTGTATTTGTGTCATTGTGCAATGAAAAATAGGTGTGTTTGTGTCCAATTGGATGAACATTTAGGTGCATTTCGTCCTCGTCCACCCTAGGCTTATTCTTGTCCAATTAGGGTTTTTAAACCAATATTTGTGCGTCCAATAGGTGTGTTTTGTGGCATTGGATGAACATTTAGGTCATTTTCGTCCTCCCTAGGCTTATTCTTGTCCAATTAGGATTTTTAACCAATCTTGTGCATCCAATAGGTGTATTTGGGTCATTGGATGAACATTTTGGCCATTTTCGTCTCTCCTAGGCTTATTCTTGTCCAATTTAGTGTTTTTAAACCAGTCTTGTGCATCCAATAGGTGTGTTTGTGCCATTGGATGAATATTTTGGTCAATTTTCGTCCACCCATTGGTTGATTCTTTGTCCAATTAGGGTTTTTAACCAATGTTGTGCATCCAATAGGTGTGTCAATTTGTGTCATTGGATGAATATTTAGGTCATTTTTTCGTCCCTCAGGTGTGTGTGTGCTAGGCTTATTCTTGTCCAATTACAGGGTTTTTTAACCAATCTTGTGCATCCAGTTAATAAGTGTGTTTGTGTCATTGGATGAACATTTAGGTCATTTGCGTCCTCTCTAGGCTTATACTTGTCCAATTAGGGTTTTTAACCAATCTTGTGCATCCAATAGGTGTGTTTGAATC